>JAQQAE010009021.1:0-14841 GCA_029823295.1 Pseudamia nigra
ACAGCCTATTTCAGTTTAATGGTTGTTTCCAATAAATTGCTTACTCAAAATGTTTTCTTGTCTCACTCCCATTTCTTCTTTTTGCAATTTTAAGTACTATTTAGAACCTTAAGATCCAACAGTGCAAAATGTACATTCTTGCAATTTTTTAACTGGTCTTAAAATTTTGATCAGGAGTGTATTTTTCAGTTTTGTTAAATTACTTGACTATTTTTATTTTTGCTCATTTTGTTGCTTACTTTCTTCATTCGTCTTGATTTATTAAATTATATTTCACTTTTTTGTCCATTTCCTTGCTTACTTTGTTCATTTTGTTAATTTACTTGACTATTTTGTTCATTTTTGCTCATTGTGTTGCTTCGATCATTTCCGCTGTTTTGAGTTTACACAGTGGCAGTGCAGAATGTGACTCCTATGCATCGCCATTTGGAAACAAATACAGTCTATAAAGTGAGGGTTAAAATGACTCCTTCTCATTGAGTTGTGTAGTCAAATGTGACTGAGCAAAAGTACATTTTTGATCGTAAATGTAAATCAGTAGGAGTACAAAGTATTCTGTAAAACAAATACAGAGTAACTGTACTTTAATGCTGCCCACCTCAGAATAAGAGTTTGGATACAGTTCAAATCTGAGAATAAAAAGTAGAAAAGCAGCCTTTACACCGCCATTGTCTGCACTATGGTGGTCTTTCACTTTTGTCTTCTCACACAGCAACCCTTCAGGTATTCCACTCAGCTAACGGTCTCATAACCAACTCCACCGTGGGACCAATAAAACCTTATCTATTCTTTCTCATTTTCATCTTTTGTCTGCCATCACAGGGTATTCAAGCCTGGTTAGGGGAAGTGAAGGCTTTACCCAATCACTGCATCATCCCAGAAGCCCCCCCTGGCCTTGGTAATGGGAGGCTGGAAAGTGATGACAGGACACTTTAAGGGTGATTCTATTCAAGGGCATGTCATTCTGTCACTACCAATGCCTTAATCCTGATCAAGGTGTCTGACTGGCCACTGATAGCTGTCTATGTCTCATCACTATACTGTACATAAGACAAATATACACTGGAAGCACTTTCTCCTTCAGTGGTTTTCTTTTATTTTTATTATTTTCAATATTGTACTGTACATTAATAGTGTTGACATCCAAACTGTGAAAGAACACTAAGTAATTACATAGTGAACATAAAGTGTTCATATGTCTAAAAACATATTTTAAATATTAGATTGTCCAAAGTAGCCACGTTTATGAATCACAACTTTGCATTCTCTCATCAGATTCACAAGGTCACCTGGAGCAATTTTGAACTGACAGAACAGGTACAGCTTGTCAAGAGTTATCTTGCGCCTTCTCAAAGTGCCCATGAGATGACTGTCCTTTTAATGACTTATCTACCAGGTTGCATACCAGAAAGCTAGCTTCCTCCTACAAATCCTTTGGAGAAGCAACTTGCATTTCAAGTCTCTCAAACTCTCGGTTGAGATGTCAGTGAAGATTCTCAGTCATCCAGGTCATGGTATCGAAGGCGTGTGGTTTTCCTTCTGTCGACTGGACTGGAAATTTGGTTTGACAATGTTTCGCCACATTCAGGAAGCTTCTTCAGTTCAGTTTTCGGTTGTGAGGCTTTTTGCTCAGCTAGGCCCAGTATGACGTTATAGTATGACGGACTTCTTTAGATGGTCATTGTCACTATTGCAGCGGTGAAGGGCTCGACTAGCGTTATCCTTCAGAGCAGTGTAGGCATCTGTACCAGTTACACTAGCAAACTCGACAGGTGATGGTCAAAGTCCGATGCATGGTGCATCCTGCTAGCTGCACGACTGAGTCAGTAATCTCAAGGTATAGCCCGGTATCACTCATGATCATCACGTAGCAGTTACATACAAAGCTGTCGGTGGCTATTCGCAGCTCCATTTCATCCGTTTTGGGTGCAGTGCATCAAATGTTGGCCAGGGAGTGGAAGTTTGTGTGGGTGGCTCGGAGACAGAAGCTTGGGCCCAATGCATCTGATTTGGTAACCCCAGTAATAACAGTAATAGTAATATTTGTTCATAAGTACAGATTCAATAGCCTTATTAGTGCTACTACAACTACTGTACATGAAAAAATACTGACAGAGAAGATGTGTCCAATACTTGACTAGTGATGTACTGTACCTGAAGAGATGTAGTAGGTGAGCTGTGAATCTCGTTTTAAACAATTGTGAACTAAAATGCATTAAAATCAAACTTGTTAAAATCCATCATTAAAAGTAAATTACATGTTTTAATGTAATGATACAAATCAGTATGTTTACTGTGTGATGGTAATTGTTAGGGAGACATGATCAGGCCAAGTTTTATTGTGATAAGTAACTATTATACTGTGTAAATATTGAGCATACCCACATAATCATTATTTCTTTTCACTTTAAAGGTTAAATTTAACTCTTTAAAGCCTGAAACAAAAACATTTGTATAACTGAGTTTTGTTTTGTATCCAATTTCATCCATCAAACATTTTTTCCAACTCGTTCACATATTATTTAATAAACAAACAAAACATACAGCACATAGCATTCATTTTCACTTTAACAGATCTTGTGTATCACTCCTTACCGTAGCTCCAAAAGAAAAAAAAATATTTTACAGAATGCAAAAAATTCACTGTTTAAACTGAGCTATGATTAGGGTTAATGTTAGGAGGATGACCCATCTGGAGGTCCTCAGAGGCTTGTCTTCTGCCTCCTACTGAATTGTCAGTCCACTGTATTTATTTTATTGTAAACAACCGATTTATAAGAAAAAAACACTGATCAATCAAGGGTCTAGAAAACATATCAAATATGATAGACTTTAAAGGTTTAAGTGAATGCCGAAGAAGCCAACTTCACTGTAACTGTGGTTTTAAATTACATTTAAAAGATGCAACAAGATAAAGAAGAAACAATGGAATAAGACTAAAGCAACATAAAGACAAAATAAGACAAAGCAGATGAAAAAGGCATTTTTATGTAAAAAAAAAAAATGTACAAGTCATAGTAAGACACACTGTCAAAAAAGAAGACAAAGATGAACCAAGACAAAAAGCACTTAATGCAACAATATAAACATTTTGCAAAAGAAGCAAGAAGGCAAAAATAACTTAAATGATGAAACAAGTTGAACGTAAAAGAAGAGGTGCAAAAATATGGTAAGAAAAAAATACAAAAATTATTTAAGAAAGATTAAACTAGATAAAATTAAATAAGATGAAATTCACAAAAAGATGCAGTGATGTGAAAATGACTTAAAAACAAAGCAAGACATTGATATGAAAGATGAAACAAGACAAAAATTACATAAAGGATGCAAAAAAAATAAAAATCTGAAAAAAAGACTATAAGACAAATAGAGTGAAACAATACAAACATCATGTGAAAGATGTGACTGGATAAATATGATGCCAAAGACAAAACAAGACATGACATAAAAGATGAAATAAAATGAAAAGGATGTTAAAGACAAGACAAAACCACCAGAAAAATGCAACAATCTGAAAATGACTTAAAGGATGATACAAGAAGAAATTGACAGTAAAAACAGAAAATGTAAAACACAAGCACACCTGTTGTCCTCATTTTGTTATATATTCTTCTTCTAGTCATTTGGAACAAAAACATAGAAATTAGACTTGTTATTTAAAACAATGTAAAGACCAAATAATCTCACAGGAGAAAAGAAAATGTATATTACAGTAATAAGTACAAATTTATCATAATAAGAATAATTATTTTATAGCCCAGGCCTATGAGTTTCTGTATGTGTGTGAGTGTGTTGGTACATTACATGATTGTGTGTAAGCAGGCATGAAGGGGGGCATAAAATATGCAGGATAATTACCAGGAAGAGGTTGGGACGCAGATGAAAGGTCTTGTATTGATTCTTGAAAGGACCTGACAGCCCGCCTGAATGTTTTATTTCCTCCGCATTGTTTGTTTTGCATATAAAGGATTCCATTTTCTTGTGAATTCTGATTGCAGCAAAAGCGGGAGACCCTCTGCCTGCCGAGGAGACGACAAGAGCTGTTTTAACTGTTTAGAGACAGAACGTGGGAGGCATGTGACCCCTGAGGTGGGTCTTCTACCTGTCAAACCACAAAGAACCAGAGTGAGATGACAGACACACTGTACAGAGAACAGTGTCAGCGCTGCTACACACTGCCTGCAAAAGAGTCTTTACATCAGGATATGGCCCAGGACCCTCACACACATATGCACAAATTTAGGTAATGAAAAGTCAAGCGTGAAAACATGGACCCGGATCTGGTGAGCCCACCGTGAGCGCTGGAATGCATCGTCGTGTAGCGTCCCGGCCCAATGTAAACAGACAGCGCATGTGTGTGCATGCCTCCCTCCTCTAAAGCTGCTTTCCATTTCCCTCTGGTGCCCATTTCTCCTCATTCAGACCTTTGTTCCGCCAGCTACCACAGATGCAATCCCACCGCAGGATTTCATACACAAACACAGCATCCCGATCCCCTGCCTGCAGCTTGTACCTCTCACCGTCCAGCTGTCCTCGCTATCATCTTGTAAAGTATGCAGTATGGGTTTAAGGTAAATATGGACTTAGTGTTACTCAAAATAGTATACTAAAAATAAAATGAGTGTCATCACAACTGGAGACGGAGAAGAAATTTTTATTTACTGTAAGTCCTCTCGGCAAAATTTGTGAAGTATTTTTACCTTTTTGGACAATAAATCAGTAACCATCTCGTTTTGTGTATTGAGCCTCCTCCATCCTTTTCATACTTGAGAGAGACAAAGATGTAAAAACAATTTAAAAAAAACACTGAAAATGTATTTACTTACTTGAGTTTTGATCTCTATTCTTAAAACATAGGTTAAATTCTACTGTAATAAAGTTAAAAATACTACGAGTGACACATCGCAACTGTAATGATCCAGATATGGTATACTGTATTTCTCTCAGCACTTTTTATCTGGAAAAGAAAGTATACATTCTTTTGCATTTAAATCTCAAAGTAATCAGTATTTTTAGCCCTGTCTAAAATGCATAATTACAAATTCATGTTAAACCACCAATTGCATTCCCTCATTATCAAGGTAACTCAGGCATACTGGGCTGAAAATGTCTGAGTTACCTGAGGGACGAAAATAGCTTCTTCTTCGATTGGCCGTCTACTACTTTAAAAAACTCTGATAAGTTTAAATCACATTTTATTTAAGAAAACCTACATCACAGAGGTGCTTTATTGTGTTATATTTAAAGACATACAGTAAATCTGTATTATTTATAACTAATCTCCTTTGCTTTCTGATCATTTCGTGATTGAATTTAAAGTCCTTTGAACCATAATAAATATGCAATACTGTATTGATCTTTTAAGGAAATTCTCCTTCTGCTTGTGCAGCAAGGGTAAAGGTCAGGGTCAGTCACGGCACATCGCCTCTGGAGCCAATGCTCAGTTGGTATCTTTCCCTTGAAGGTTTCAAAGTGTGTGTTTAGCAATACAGGAGCTTGTATATATACATTACCCTGGTGAATGATTTATTCTTCATTCATCAGTGCTTGACGCTGCGTCGTTTCATTATTGTTTATCTTTAACATCAAACTATAAATTATGGAATCTTTAGTAAAATCACAGCTCGATCCAAGACACGGGCTTTATATATGTTTCTTTTTTGCTTAGTTACAGAAAATTAAGCAAAAAAAAAAAAAAACCATTTTCAAGCTTAGATATAAGCATCACTGCTGTTCTGCCAACATAAAGTTGCTACAACAGGAACGTAGTGTATGACATCCTCTTTATTTAGCCTGATCCTCGCCTGAAGGATGCCCGTGTAACATTGATACACTCCTCTTTGCTTACATGTACTTTTTCATGTTACCTCACCCTCCCTGATTTCACTTCAACTTTGCATATAAATTTTTCACACACCCTTAACCAACAGTTCCCCCATCTAAAATGTCACTCTTCATTCCACCGTCACCCCCATTTCAAACCATCACCCCCATCAATGCCATTTTGCTCCTGGGCTGAAAAGCAATTGAAACAATTTTCTTGCAGAGAATTATTGTCCTTAATTGCAATGAAGGGCACGTTTTCCCGTCATTCCTTGGGAGTGTTTTTCTCTCTCTGGGTGGAAATGTAGGCATTGCCACTGAGCGTGGGCTCTCTGAAAGAGGTCATAATTACATCCTTCAGTATGCTCGCCGTTGGCAAGGATTTTACGCCTCATAATTATTAAATGGCAGATTCACTCTCTCTCGCTGCATGTGTGTGTGTGTGTGTGTGTGAACTCTGCTTGTGTGTGTGTCTGTGTGTGTGTTAAAATGCAGGGTGAAAAGAGTTGAATTTGTTCTCTACTGAAAGATTGAGAGGAGACTGTTTGTCTATTCCGTGCACACTTGCCAAAAGTTTTCTCTAGTGGAAGAAGTTTAAAGAAGCTCTGCAGTCCTGTTTAGTTGTTTCGGTTTCACTAATGTATGTGTCACCAATTACAGCAGCAATAGTACTTTTTTGCTAATTATGTAAACAATGCAGGGACAGCATCAGACATATTTATCTGTGTAAAGAAGTGCAGCAAATTGGGTTCAAGTTGACTCGTGTTACTGAAAAACATGAGTTATTTTGTCATTGTTATTGAGACATTAGTAATTGATATTGGCAATGGTAGAAGTGCCATTCTAACAAGATAAGCGTCAGTCTGTTCAACTTTCCTCTTTCAGCATCATTTCCATATCATAATTATATTGTCTCATTCACAGCTGAGATAACATCCCACTCTCTACATTCCTAATCTCCCTCCCATCGCTCTCCTCTCTTTCTCCGGCTCCCTCGCTGACTTGGATTCCTATTACAAACATTTACACCAGAGGAAAAAATGCCCATTGCTATCTAAAGTGTCACTTAGTCCTATTACTCTGTCTGCGAATACGATTTATTTAAAACACAAGCCCACTGTCCTACTGAGATAATTTGGCTGATTTCTTTCAAGACTCAATGCTCTGATCTCTGTTAAACATGTCGCTGAAAGATGACATTTTTTTTCATGTATTCATAAAGCCCTTATTAACTATTTGGATAATCATTTGTAATTGCACATATACAATACATATTTACATGACTTATTCAATTTCAGCGGCTGCACTTTTCTGTTAATGAGCTAATGCTGAGCATTATAACAATGATACCTGATTGGCACTCATAAGCATAGGTCCAGTCATCTCTTCACTGTTCTCTCCTGCAGGAATTCATTAAACAAACAGACCAGTTAGGTCCCTCATAATATTTTACATTATACCCACCAAGGGAGTAAACAACTAGGCCATGCCACTGCTAATTGTTTTCTTTTTTTCTTGTAACCTATTTATCTGACAGAAACACATATACATAAATGCAATTCCCATACAAACTGCTAATTACTCTTTTTTTCACTCAGTTGTTATATGTCCACTGACTGCATTTACATGTTCCCCAGTGAGAGCCATTAGAAGCAATTAGAGGGTAACCCTTTACTTGTGTAGATAGTGTAGTTCAGTGGTTCTCAACTGGTGGGCTGGGGCCCAAATGTGGGCCACAGACTGGTAAATTTTTTTAAAGTATTTATTCAATATTATTTGGCGTGATATTAGATTGAAATATGACAAAATCATTCTTTTTGTTCATTGTTCATTTTTTCCTTATTATTTTGTTCTTTTTGTTACCTTTTTTAAATGGTTAATTTTTGCTTCTTATGTTGACTTTTGTCTTTATTTTTGTTCATTTTCTTGAATATATTACCATTTTTTTCTTCATTTCTGTTATTTTTAAAATTTATTTTCAATTGTTTTATTCATTTCATGATACCTTTCCTGTTATTTTGTTCAAACTACTCTTGCTTATTAAAAAATACATTTGCCTGGTTTTAATTTGATGCAAGTGGGTTCCAACCTGACAATCATGGAAAAATGTGTGTTTCAAGGCCACACCAGCTGAGAAACAATTGTGTGGTTTGTGTGCTGGTGGCTCAAAGCAACAGCATTTGCGAGGTTTTTATGAATACATTCTTAGTTATTTGTGAACAGGGTGCAGGTTGTACAGTACACAAAGGTGAGGTCATTCTGCATCAACCTCTTCGTCACAAGTTAAGTAACTGAACGCCCTGATTCAACTCGCAAACAGGAAACAATTTCCATGTAGACAAGTCAATTGAAAATAATAAAATAAGTGTGACTCCTGCGTCTCGGGGGAAAACCAAATATCTCCGGCAACAAATCAAAACTTTCCCTCTCTTCTGTGGAGCGGGTGTCGAAAACACCCTGTTTAGTCTTGTTCTATTTCTTCACAAACATGCATTTTCTGGTGAAAAGGAGGAATCAAGACTTTTCAGTTGTCTCGCTGGAAACAGACGCCTGAGTTGGAAAGTGGGAGAGAAGTTGAGCTGTTAGATCTCAGTAGCATACACTCCCCTGGGGAAAGCCACAGCTCAGGGTACTCATCCTACGCTGCTGTGGAGCTAGCTTAAAATACTGCTGTCACATAGCGATCACAGGCTTCCACTGATGGTACACAAATAGTCCCCTTGCAAAGCTCTTAAAAGCCCATTAGACGTCACCACGTGCAGCGCTGAAGATGCCAGTACTAAGTGCTCCTGATGCCAAAGGGAAAGCATGAAGACAGACCTGATGCAGAACAATTGCTGTTTTCACTTGTCCCCCCCCTCCCCCTCCATCTGAAGATGTTTGTTGACTTTGCAGCCCATTTTATGCAGTAAATATCTAAGGGAGTGGCAGCAAATCTCAGATCAGGGTGTGACATTTCTTCATGTTCATCGTGTGACACAGATGTTTACCTGGTGAAAGCTGACTTCTCAGGAGTATTTCACTCTCTGCTGCCTGGTAAATTCTCACAGTGTTACACGGCAGAGTGGAGTATCATCCTGTGGAGGTCAAGCATGACCGGTGACTGGAGGGAGGACTGTTCTAGTGAAGTTATGCATAAAGAGAAACAACTATTAACATGCCTTATTGAGTTCTTTATCTAGTATGGGAAAGCTAAATAGTGCCATCTGGTGACTTTAAAGAATCAGGTAGTAAACCCTCAGGGTAATTAAAGTGGAAATGTTATTTAATAATACCACTCATAGACATTATTCATATTGGAGCCCTTATGAAATGAACTCATCAAAGACCACTAATGTACACATTTAAATAATTCCTATAAATCTTCAATTAAGACGAGTAAAATGTGTGCTGCATCTAATTATCATAAGTTTTAAACGTGATGACTGAACACAGCATCTTATCATCGTATGGGCCATTAATGCTGTAATGACTTTTAATTCACTGATTCTAAATGTGAACATTTTACAGGTTGCCAGTTTAGGAGGGAAAGGATGAAGCAATAAGAGGTAGAGGTGAAAATGTGAGAAACCAGAGAGAAGCAAAGGGGAAGTAAATAGCATGTGTGCTTCATGCTCGGGGAGGTAGGTGAGGATAAATGGAGAGCAGAACTCTGTTTGAGTGTGAGAATGCGTTGGCAGCCTCGGGAGCTCACTGATCACTCCTCCAAACGGTTGCTGTGTGGATTGTGGCTCCTGGAAGTGGAAAAACTAACAGGTTCTAAAGAGACGCGAGCCCAAAGGGAGGGAAACAGTGCTTACAGCAAAGGATCGGCCAGCCAGTGCCTCTAATTGCACTTCATTATCTCATATTGATTTAATTAGCAGCTGCCTTGCCTCATGCACTTGCAGTTATGGTAGGCCTTTAAACAATGGGGCCAAAAGATACATAGGAGCTGACACAATCGTATGCACATCATACGACAGAGCTTAGTTATGTTGCTATAATTACCCTTGCACTGCTTCCAAATAGACACAAATAAATGTGTTTCAACCACAGTCCACAAAAACTGTCTTATGGGTCACTGAGTTGAAACGCATACAGCATAAACCTGCAGTGTAGGCTGCTGTTTGCGCTTTCATTAAATGTGTGCACCATAAGCATTATTTAAATAGAAAATATCTGAAAGGATGCTTCTTATTTTTTGTGCGTCAGCGGTCACAGAGTGAACCGTAACGTCATTAAGACTTTAAATATAATTACAGGTTACCTTAAACACATGCAAAGTGTGTAACTTTCAAATGAAGATGGCAGAACATGAACAAACAAATGCAAGTGTACATTAACAAAAATACTCTTTCACGTCAGAAGGTGAATATATTAGAATAATTGTTTCAATAGATTCTGTTGTTCTGCTCTCCTCTGCTGACCATACTGACTTGCGTGTTTACTTCAGTGCTGGAAAAAACAACAACACAAACGGGCACTATTAACACAGTGAACATGGGCATGAAGTGGATGAGAGGGTGCTGAAAGGATAAACCCAAGTTAGTTTATAGGTGGGAAAACTGTGAACGGCACGCCTGTGTGGAAAAACAACAGTTTGTGTACGGAGGCAATAGGCAGGACAAGGCTTGAGTGTGTGAAAGTGGTAAAAAAATGAACCCTTTTTGCATTAATGGAAAATTCTTTTCACTTGAGTTGCGACACATTTTGGAGTTTGGGTTCAAAAAAGGAAAGTGGAGTATTCAGATGTGGCTGTTTCAAAGGCGGAAGAACAAATTGACAGTATAAAGGGACAGTCAGGATATGTGTCTCCAGCGATCCAAACAGCTTTACGTACAGTCATCTCACCACAAGTCACCTCAACCCACTCATTCCCATTACAGCAATCTGTACCACATTATGAGAAACAACTGGGGAGGGAGCTATTTTAATAAAAAAAAAAACATCCTAAAGGGGAAGTTAAATATATGTATTATATATCAAAAACGTTTGAGAATTCTGGCATTAATCTTAATACCTGCTAAATATCTTAAAGATGTACTTTACTCAAACAGAGCAGCCAACAGAGGACAGGAACATTACAAAGGAACCAAAATTCATTTCATATCCACAGACTTTCCTGATTGTCACAGTCTTTTGAACACCCCTCTCTCTGTCTCTTTGACATGGCCCTTTGAAGACTCAAATATACTGGTGGAATGAATGAATAGTTCAAATCAGTAACAGGGTTTAAAAGAGGTTAGCTTTACTTCACCTCATTGCTTTTCATCCAGCAGACATGCAATCGTTTGACAGCTATGTCCTCCACTGATTCGTCCACAAAAAACCAAAACTGCAGTCCCTCCTGTCGTCTCCGTACCCTCTAACCTTTCACCTCACCGCTATGACTTTCAAACAGGACCTTGTGCATTCCCCAAACTTTTCTTATTTTGAAATTGTACAGAAAACAAGATGAGCCAATCAAACATAAAATCAGAAAAGCGTAAGGGAGGGAATGGAGGCAACAAATAAAAAACAGCTATGGTTAACGCAGAGCACTGCAAGCAATGGAAAGCCCCAGCAGCAATCTGCTAGCACTTAGACAGAAAGCAGCCTGGGGTCAATATCTAAAGCCAAAGACTTAGACGCTCCGACAATTTCAGCCACTTGAAATTGTTAAACAAATAACAGTTGTTTAGAAAAGATGGAGATGGTACAGATGCCTTCTCTGCCCATTTGCATTCCTTCTCCCTGGGCCTGTACCTTTCCCATTTTCTCCACTTCCATTTCTCTTCACTTTTCTCCACTTGGCAGAACTTCTCCTGGAGTGTATTCCTATCTTCTTTCTCTGCTGTCTTGGCATGCTAAGGCAGAGATAGATGGATGGACTTGGCAGGCACACATAGCCAGCCTGGTAATGTGAGAGAATCCGGTGCCAATACAGAGATGGTACAGATGGACATGACATGTTGCTGTTTTCTGTTTTTGTCTAATATTTCTATATTCTTTCCACGTCTGTCTTCTCACATGTGTTTAACCACATACTCGGATGGTTCTCACAGGGGTCTTTGCTCATAGGCTGACGATTGGCCATTAGGGTATATGTTCAAAGGACAAATCATCAGCGGCTAATTAACAATTATTAACTGTTCTGCTGTGAAAGAAGACAAATTATCATAAATTACTGCCTAATTAAAATGTGATTGCTGGCTCAATAGTTATAAATCATTAATTTTTAACACCCTTATCACATGCGGACGGAACCAATTCAACAAAAGGTCTATTAGACAAAAATGAATTCAGTGGTTTCTTTCAACACACACACTACTTTCTGTTCCTCTCTCCCACTGCAGTCATTAGCCATAATTACTCCATGTAACAGGCTGGCTTTATCCATAGATATTAAAGAACAATTAAACCACAGCCAAATTGCATTAAGTGAAATCCTGTGTCGTGGCTGCCCAATGTGAAACTCCATGCAATTAGTGCCTGAAGCTGTGTGGTTATATTCAAGGAGCTCGGCAGTAGGAAAACTGAAATTATAGAGATGTTTATTCCAATTGTTATGTTAAGCATCAGTTATTTTCTCAATTTTTTGATGTACAATTATAACCTCTCTTCTTAAGTCCGACATGCCGTCTACATAGATGCCGTGTATTGTTATCCCAAGGCTCCTGTTTGTAGGATTTTCCTGTCTATTTTCCTTGGCCTTCGATCCCCCCCTCCTCCTCTCTCTAACAAGCTAGTTCTTGGCCCAGCGAGGTGAGCAGAGGTGAGGTTAGGGGGAGAGAGGTGTATTGTTTAGAGCTGCTTCCGACTGACATCCAGGTAAATGGGTAAACGTGCACTCTCATCCATATTCCAGCATCCCAGGCAGAGGCATTTGGCCAGAGCATGGCTGGGGCCAGGATATGAAATATTAAAAGGATAAAGTGAAAGGTGGAGTACCCAGAGGGTCTCTGGACAGTTAAACAGCTCTTTGTGCAGACATGTCTTCACTGCTGTATCCCCACCTGGCATCTCCTTCTCTGAGAGGTTGTGCATTGTGTGCCGCAGCCAAGGTCAGCACACAGTACACCAAGTTAGCATCAAACTGTGCGCTGTGATCAGCTCTTACCGTCCTAGAGCACCACCAATGATGGACTATGCTCACAGCTCACCAACAAATCAATAACTCTGTGGATTGCATGGCTGGAGAAGAGACAGCGAGATGTGGAAGATGTAAAAAAGTAAAAGACTGGGCTCTTTTCAGTTTTTTCTAGCATCATTTGGCAGGTTGAAGCGCAGCCTGCTGTTTGACTGGGTGCACGCCAAGACGGGACTCAGATATATCAGATTTCAATTAACCACAGTTCATGAGGGCCATCCACAGAGGTGACATGGCCCTCACACTCTCCATACCCTGCTTGGTTGCAGCCCCAGGGAGTAGGTAATGAGATAGCTTTCTATCTGCCTCTCCATCGCTTCTCTCTTTCAGGAGGAAGGCTGGCACTCAGGGCCAAAGGGGCCTGTTGACACCTAGGGCAGGTGCTTGGCCCATTTGGCTCTGGCCTGCAGCCTCCAAGCATGTTTGGCTAGCAGTGGCCACACAGCTTGGCCCTCTGGACTGCTCTAGGGGTGCGGATAATGAATAGTCTCAATGAAAATGCATGTGTTTGTAGGTGCAGAAAATGTGTCTGTGGTGTATACATTTATGCGTGGAGGTGAATTATAAATAGGAAATGAAAATACAAAATGTTTTTAATATTTTTATGAAGAAAACAAATACAGATTTTTTTTTTTGTTTGTTTTTTTAAAAAGAGGATTGCCTTCATCATTCAGTTAAATCTCATATCATAGCTGGATTTTGGACAATAACAGAGCAATGCTCAGGTCACATCCATCACACAGACAAGAGACCTCCAAACCTGTAGTTCACTGCTCAATCACACAAGATTAATTTGTATGCTGATTCAATCAAACAAAAGGAAAACAAAGTGATGTGCAGAAAAATGACAGCTAATCCCTCAAAACACGAGACAACAAGCACTTGCAATTCTTGAGGCACATAGTAATAAGTTCTTATGTGCAAAGTGAGTCCATGTTACCCGCTGATGGTGTTCAGATATATGCCGGCATATCGAGAAATCCTTAATGCATTAGTGTATGAGACAACAAACCTGACACTTTGGGTCAAGAAGTATAAAAAATAAGGCATTTTTAACCTGCAAAACATGCTGTTTTGTTGTACTTTGTGCAATATATAATAACATGCTCCTGATGTCTCTTTAAAGGCTTGGTTTAGAGTAGAATTCAACCTCAAGCAGAATCTAGTGAATAAAAAGACTTGCCCCAGTATTTCCCAGCTATGCCAGCAACATTCATAACCAGAGTGGGGCAGAGAGTTGGAAGAATGCAACAGTGCATCCGTCACCAAGAGGAATGACGGTGTCATCACCAACTGTGGTGTGGAATCACAGGCAGTCGCTCTAAGATACACTTCTTTATGGAGGCACTTTTTACATTCTGCTGAGTAGCCCTGGAAAAATAAAAGCTAAATCTTAACTGTCACCATAGTGCTTTGGTGCACTATAACACTGTCCAGTCTATGAGCACTCTGCATGTAGCAAACAGAAACATAGAATTCCACACACTTACTTACACTGCATGCATCTTTCAAAAAAATGAAACCGCTCCTGTTGTCTTCATGCATTTTTGTGTTTATGCATGTGTTAGTGTGTGCTTTTGTGTGTGGTGGCAAATAATAAGGATGAGGAGTTCTCGGTGTGGCTGCACAGCAGCCGTTTCACAAAATCAAATGGCTGAACAGTCAGTAATGAGGCAGACAACAGAGACTCAGTCAGACCCAGAAGATTTGAAGGGCAGACAGACGAGAAAGGGGAGGGGGCTGAAGGGATGACAAAAGGGGGAGAAAATTATTGAATTAGTCAGACAGTAATAGCAGAAAGAGGAGAGTATAATGTGAACATGCACTATGTGTGAGGACTCCGGTCAGCCCCTTCCCTCTGTGTCACCTGGTGTAGGTGTGTGTTTGTGGGTGTTTCGATTCACTGC
>JAQQAE010009022.1:0-14841 GCA_029823295.1 Pseudamia nigra
TGCTGTCGCTTCTGTTCGGGGAACGCACGGCTGCCGCGGCTGCGCGCCTGGCTCGCGTTCTCCAAACAGACGCGACCTGTTCTGTTCCGCCTTTCTCCAACCTTTTGATGATTTCCAGCTTTGTTTCCATCATAATGGCTTTCCTCTGGCTGGACCAGCATCGCTAGAAGATCCTGCTTTCTTTTTCGGGACCATGACGTGAAAAAGGAGGGTAAAAAAAGTGAGAATACCGAGAACATTATGTAGCACAAACACAGACACTACACTACGCGGCGACTGGAGACAAACTGGCGACAAGACTCAGGCCTTGTAAAGTCGAAATTGGCGTAAGCCGAGTACCGCGTAACCCGGGAACTGCCTGTACACAGTTTATGGCATAGACTGTCCTCACAAAGTTGAGCCATTTCTGTTAATATTTCTGTGTTTTAAGTTGTGTTCTGTTCTTTTCTTTCGTGAGCTGAACCGCACTAGAGCGCCCCCACAGTTTCCAGTGGCACTGCTCCGTTTCCTACGCTAACGATGGATCCGTAAGCCCCTCAAAAACAGACCAAACTTTAAAGTAATGCACGCTGAGACAGGAGGGAATGCCCCCTCCGCATCTGTATGCAGACTTAACCTAGAGTATAAATGGGCCTTAAGTGTAGTAAAGTGTCTGAATAATTCATCTAACTCTGGTCATTGTTGTGTTTTGGTGACAAACATTAAAACACTGATTGAAACAGCTGTAAAAAAAACAAAAAAAAAAACAAACCTTTGCACATAGAATTAAGAAATGAGATCAATCACACACGTGTCTTATCTTCTTCCCAGAACCTTTATTTTGAATGGGCGGCCTTTACGACCTCTGACACTACTGTCTACACACACACACACACACACACACACACACACACACCATGCCTCCCTAATGGCATTACTGTAAGCATAAACCGCTGCTGCGCCGTCCGGACGGCTGCTGTGGTAATGAGCAGGCAGACGCTCTGTCGGTGTATGTCTGTCTCCGTTGTGGGAACGAGGGAGTGGAGGGGGAGCCAGAGTTTCTACACACACATACTGGAGCTGTGTCCAGTGTTTGCTCCTCCCACTGCACAGGATGTGGGCGTCGACTACTTGGCTACATTCAGAGTCACTGATGTGGACATGGATGCAGTGTAACACAGGCACATACTAAATGTGCAGCTTTAGGTGTGTAGGTTAGTTTTAAGTCAGTCGTGATAGCGTGAAGATGCTCAATCATACAAAGTAAAAATGGGGAATAATTTACCTCAGATGCATCAAATTTAAGATCTGTTTTAAAGATGTAAGAGTAGAAACTCAGGTCAGGTCAGGTACGGGGGTGGGCGTCGCCACCCTATGGTTACCTCTGTTCCAACGTCCAGACTAGTCTAGGAAAATGCAGTCAGAGGATGTTATCAGAAACATGAATACTCCAACAAAGTCCAGGATTTGGGAACCCCCCCCCACACACACACACACACACACACACATACATGCACAGACACCTACAGTCAGGGTCAGGTGATGGTTGGTTCAGGCGTGTTGATGTGATCTCTCCGTCCTCAGATGAACACCAGTCTGCTGGGCAGCATCGGGATGCTGAATTCTGCTCCTCAGCTCCGCTGCATTAAGACCTACCAGGTCCCACCGGTCCAGCCCGCCTCCCCCGGCTCCCAGAACCACCTGAAACTGGCCCGCCTCATCTGGACCTCCAACCGCAACGTCATCCTGATGGCGCATGACGGCAAGGAGCACCGCTTCATGGTCTGAACATCTGGACCAGACTGGCCTGGTCCAGATGTCAGGTTTTGATCTGTGTTTCTCAAACTGTGGGTTGGGATCCAGAATGGGTCAAGGAGCCTTTTCATTCGGTCACCGCTTTGTTCAGTTTTGCTCATTTTTTAAAAATTGTTTTGTGCATTTTTGTTAATCTCATAGATCTTACATTTTGCTAATTTTGTTCACGCTGATGTTCACAGCATTAAATCACAATGAACAAAATTAGTTAAATGTTACATCCTTTTGTTGTTCACATTTAAACTGTTATATGTAAAATGTGGTGGTGTTTGAGAAGCACAGATTACAAAGGTAAACCCAGCTCGGTTTCCGGTCTGCTCATGGAACTGGATGCTCTTCTTTTAGTTTAATGTGGTTTGTTTACATCCTGGTTTGCACATCTCTCTATTTTCCAGGCGTTTACATTTCGTCATTCCTTGCTGTTGGTTTAGTGTCTCAGATTTTTGAAGATGCAGCCTCTGAGTTTTTACTTTACTTTGGCTCGTGCTGGCGAATAATGATCATTTATGTATTTAGTCGGAGACAGACACTTAAACCGATTCCATTCAAATATTTGTGATTTTTTTCCATTTTTCGGATCCTCTTATTTAATATTTCTTAGAGTCTTTGATTAAATGTTGTTTTTAGTTGCAGTCAGAGCTGTTTCACATTTCCAGTCGACCTCCAAGTTCAGCTTGTTCTAAATGTCGCTGGTTTTGTTTTTAATTCTGATCACACTGACTTTTTTCCTAATTTTCACAGTTCTTCAAAATCACCTGAGAATGTTTTATTTATTTCCTGTTTTTAGTCATATTTTGAAGATATGTCACTTTTTCCATCATTCTTTATATCTCCCCACCTGCGTCTTTCTCCAAATTCCACATTTCCTTGTGTTTTTCTCATGCTGATGTTCACATTCTTCATTTATTCTCTTTCTGTTTCAGTTAGGCTCAAAACAAACTCCCAATATTTCTGATATTTGCAGAAAAAACTCAGCTGATTCTTCTTCTGCCTCATTTAATCCATCTGTACTCTTTTTTTTGTGTGTGTTGTTTCCTTGCAGATGATGATGCTTTTTACATGACTGTTAAGTTGTAAAGACATCTCTAGTTTCGTCAGACATCCTCTAGACTGTATCTATAGATTAATGTAACGTGTACATAAATTCAGTATAATTCACCTGAACGGCTGTGTAACGTAGCGCTGTGTTCATTTTGTACAGAGCATGATGAGTCCTTTATATGTATTTATTGTGGCTTACGTGACGTAGCTCTAATGATAAAACTCTATTGAAGATCGTGTAAAACTTGATATTTTGACATTTACTTAATTTCTGATGAGTGACTGATAGTTTTTACTTTGTCGTCACAGTAAAAGAGCTAAAGTTTGGACGGGCTAGTTTCGATTTATTTAAACAGATTTACCGTCACATTTATCATTTTAGTGTCGATTAGCATGCTAACAGTTACCACATTTTTATATTTTCTCTCTGCCGTAGCTCTTAGCGTGTCGGCAGCTACCGGAGACATGTTGGTTCCACAGCAGCTGTTGGCATGCTAGCAGCTAAAACAGTGAGCTAACAGGTACTATAGATTTTGAATCACATTTCCAAGCTATAGCAGCTGACAGCACGCTAACAGTTACTGTAGATTTGTCAACACATTTAAAACCTGTAGTAGCTCTTAGCATGCTAGCAGCTACTACAGAAATACAGTCACATTTACAATCAATCAGTACCACTTGGATAGCATTTCCGATCTCTAGCAGTCGTTAACATGCTAACAGCTACTACAGAGGTCGGATCGCATTTTCACTGTCATAGCTCTTCGCATGCTAACAGCTGTTATAATTACCGTGACGCTTGCAATCTGTTAGCTGTTAGCATGCTAACATGTGAATATCTGCAGTCCATAGCAGCTGTTAGCACGCTAGCAGCTATGAAGGCACACCACCAACTACAACGACATGCTAACGGCTACCACAGATTTCTTATCACGTTTAGCTGTTACAGATTTTGTCGCGTGCTAACAGATAATTTGTACAATTACAAATTAGCTCAAAAAAACCAAACACGTCTAGTCCGCTCATTTACGTCAGCACGATTTTAACTAAGATGAGGGAAACACTTTTTAAAGTAACATACTGTATGTCAGTTTAAAAAAAAAAGACATGAAAGCAGTTAGCAGAGTTTTATTTCAGCTGCAATAAAAGTATTTGTTCATATTTAATGCGCACTGACATTGAAAGTTAAAAGACAAGAGCAGTCGTATTTACGATGAGATTCCCTGTCAGTTCCAGTTTTCTCCGACATTTAAACCCTACGTGTCACATCAATCCACCACGAACCTTTTTGCTTCACATTTTTTGCACATTGTCAACTGAAAACGGTCAAACTTTGTCGGCGACGTAGAGACTTATGCAGAAAAGTAAATATATATATATGCAGACGTGTACGTAGATATATTTATGGAGTGAATGTTTTCTGTGAATCAGACCATTTTCCTGGTCTCACACTCTGATTTTTTTTTTCGTTTGTTTTGTGTGTGTTGTGGCTTTTTTCCATCTCCTTTTCGTTTCATTAGTGCTGTCAGAAGCTTCTAACGCCGTCACACACCTGTAAGCCTGACCTGTCAAAGCTTTTCACAAGTTCCTCCTCCACAAAATATGAGCCATGACACGCAAACACACTAAAACACGCATGAACACACGAAACACACACCGCCGCTGTGTCCGGAAAGCTTTAAACTCTTAATCTGTGCTTTCCTTGGCTGCGTTTCGGCTCTTAACAGTTTGAGAGGATCTGTTTTTGCCCGTGTCTCCTGAGACGAGAGGTGAGAAAACTGAAGGAGAAGCTGAGGAGTAAATACACAGTGAGGACGAGCGGATCATCCAACTGGAAAAAAAAAAAGACTATTGAAAGGAGAAAGTGAAATGAAACCCAAAAAGAAAGGAGGAAATGCTGAAAAACACTAGAATTATGAAATGCACTACGCAGCGTCAGAAATAAGCAGACAAGTTTTCATGTTAGGTCATTTTGATAAATTTTGAATTTAATTTCTTATACTGTTTAATGGCAGGTTTTTGAAGAAATTAGGCAGTTACGTGTTTTTCAGTGATTTATAAATAGGTGTGAGGGGGAAAAATGAGACAAAAATGACACATTGCATAAGAATTTTAAAAAATTAATGGGATTTTAACAGATTTAGGTCTTAAAAACTTGAGACATTTATCAGGTGTGTGACAGGTTTTTTTTCTCTACTCAGGATGTTTTTTGTTTTTCTGATGCTAACGTTGATGCTGATCTATTTCCTGTCTGCTTGTCTTGCCGTGTGTGGGTTCATGTTTTTTTTTTTTTAGGGTGTGAAGTTGTGCATGTTCAGTCTTTGAGCTTCTGAATCTTCAAAACAACACGTAATGAGTTTGTGTCCAATAAAGATGAACGTCACACACTGGTCTGCATCTGTCATTCTGTCAACTGTTCAGATTGATTTAAAAGTATTCATCCTTAATCTTCCTCTTGTCCTGGTCAGGGTCACAGGGGCAGCAGACAAGTCCAGACTTCCCTCACCCCAGCCACCTCCTCCAGCTCCTCTGGGGGGACCCCCGGGTGTTCCTATGCCAGCCGAGCTAGTTTTGGCAACCAGGGATTGGACCACCCAGTCCCCCGCCTTTGGCTGCCACCCAAATCACACAGCACTGGACCCTTATGACCCATTGTGCAGGTGGTGGGTCCACAGGAAGGCATTTGTGCTGTTCAGACTGTTCTGAAAAAAAAAAAAGACATGGGTCATATATGGTGAAAAAAATGGATTTTGTCTGCAGTTTGAACATAGCCTTAAAGTGGGCAGCAGTGACTCAGGAGGTAGAGTGGGTCATCGCATAACCAGAGGGGTGGAGGTTGGAATCCCGCTCCATCAGTGTCACTGTGTCCTTGGATACATTTCTGTTTTCTGGGTAGCTATAGCAACAGATGTAGCCGACCAACAACATTCACCATTGTGTGAATGTGGAGGGAATGTGTAATGGATTCAGTGTAAGTGCTTTGGGATGGAAACTTGAAAAGCTCTATATAAATTCAATCCATTATTATAAGGTTGTAATACCCCTCTTTGAATCGCCATCTTATCATGGTGGAGTGGTTTGAGTGTCTGTGGTCCTAGGAGCTATGATTTTGGGGACAGTTTGCCCCTGGTAGGGTTTCCTAGGGCAAATTGGTCCTAGGTGACAGGTCAGACTAAGAGCGATTCAGAAGACCCTTATGACTATGTCGTCTTGTGGGCCCACGACCTGCAGAAAGGGTCATAAGGGTCCAGTGCTGTGTGATTTGGGTGGCAACTGAAGGTGGGGGACTGGGTGGTCCAATCCCCGGTTGCCAAAAGTAGCTCCAACTGGGAGGAGACTTTGGGGCAGATGCAGGACACGCTGGAGGGACGATGTCTCTCAGCTGGCCTGGGAACACCCGGGGGTCCCCCCAGAGGAGCTGAAGGAGGTGGCTGGGGAGAGGGGAGTCTAGGCTTCTCTGCTTAGGCTTCTGCTCCCACAGCCCTGACCAGGATAAGCAGAATCCAAGAAATCCTGACTCCCATAGTTACTGTACACTGGATTGTGTCTGAAAACACTAAGTGAATAAATGTTAGTCCTGAGTCATTATGGACTCAAATGTTTTATTTGGACCTTCTAATAAGTGATCTGCTCCATCCTTACATTTTTGCTTTGTTATTAAAATATTACAGAAAATAGTACATGTCTGCCGTGCTGGACCTTCATATCTTCCATGTATTTAATACAACATTGTTTTTCCTGACAGATGTTCCACTGTAGCTGTGGTTCAGTGTTTACACAAATAACATATGACTTTATTACACAATGATGATGAAGGTTTTACTGAGTCAGTAAGCTAGGGTTTAGCATTAGCTTACCCATAAGACCCCTGACAGACTACACTCCCATTCATCCAAATATGGTCACTTCTTGTTTTTGACTCCAAAACGGTGTCCAGGAAGTGGCAATGTGATTGGTCTCAAACCAACACGTCAGGAACCAATGAGTGATGTCACAGTTGCATCTACGATTCCCTCCTTCAACCAACCGAAGCCAAAGATGCAGGAAAGTGGTCAAACTGGGCCCAGTGCTCAGCATCCAGGCCTGACGGGACGACCGAAAACACTAGTATGGTGCATTCATTGTCCAGTTCACCACGGACCCCTGCCTCATGACCAGTGCAAGGGTGAATTCAGCTGTCGAGATAAAACAGCTCCACATTCTCACCACACACAGAGACGGAGCCGACAGTGTCATCCCAGAGCATTCCTGAAGGTCGGGACCGGATCGTTGTCCTCCTGCAGCATTAATGACTCTGCCTCCCAGGCCCCCTGTGAGGACACCAACAGCTTCTGAGATCATGGCTTTGTCAGAAAAGTTAAGATCAATGACGTTTTTCTCACAAATGAGGAACAAGCGCTGGTCTCTTCTCATCCTCCTCAGAATCCAGTCCATTCAGGCGCTGAGTGGCACGTTATGGAAGAAAAATAGTTTGCTTCTCCATGAAATAGAATTATAGCTGCACAAGTCATCAAAAGGCTGCCATTTAAAGATCCATGTGAGGAGAATATGTATCATCTTCATGTTCTGTTTATTATTTGGCCAATTTCTGTTCACGTTTTTCAAAATAATGAAAAATAAATGAGAGGAAGCAGCATGATGAGCAAAAAAAAGAACAAAATGAATCAAATAACACAAAAATGAAGCAACAAGATGAGCAACAACAAGCAAAAAAATTAAGAAGAAAATGAACAAAAAATACCCAACATATAAAATAGACATAAATAATCATGTTTGTTCTGGAAGTGAAGAGTTTAAACATTATTAAATTTAATTACAAATCCTGACTAATGATTTGTAGCAGTTTTTACCTTGTGACATTTACAGATTCAGTCTCATGGTCAATTTGTTAAAAATTCTTTGAAGAAACGTGATGAAATATTCCTTGCTCGGTGCTGATTATCTGTGATTTTTCTGCTTCATGCATATTTGAAATGAGATTTAAGTTTCCAGTTGATCTTTAATCACGTCCGTGTTTAAATAATGAACATCCGTGTGATTAAAGTGAACGGCAGGACGAGGAATCAAACTGAAAACCGTGCGGATCAGAGACACCGATCGATTGGCTGCTCTGGGATCAGATCATCGTTAACGTCAGGTTTTAATGAGTCCCACGCTTTGATCAAACCGGACGCGGATGTTTGGGAAAAAGGAAAATCCACATGTTGGAGTCCGAGTGAAACACGACTGGATTTATCTGGAAAGAAAAAACAAAAACAAGATGAGACTGAAGAGGAGCAGTACTCGAGTAAAACTACTGTTACTTTCCAATTGTAATGGCACAAGTAATGACATTTTTCCCATTTCTGCAGTTTGACTAAAAAAAAAAAACTAAACATCCATCCATCATCTTCTGCTTATCCTGGTCAGGGTTTCAGGGGAAGCAGCCTGAGCAGCAAAGCCCAGACTCTCCTCTCCCCAACCACCTCCTCTGGGGGGACCCCCAGGCGTTCCGAGAGGAGCAAAGAGACAGTCCTTCCAGCATGTCCTGGGTCTGCCCCAGGGACCACCCAGGCCCCTGCCTTCAGCTGCCCCCCAAACCACACAGCACCAGACCCTTACAGCCCTTCCTGCAGGTGGTGGGTCCACAGGAGGGTATAGTCATAAGGGTCTGAATCGCTCTTCGTCTGATCTGTCACTTAGGACCAATTTGCCGTGGGAGACCCTACCAGGGGTGAATTGTCCCCAACAACATAGCTGGTAGGATCAACATGGGCACACGAACCCCTCCACCTCGATAAGGTGACGATTCGAGGAGGAACGAAACACAAAGATTCAAATGAAATCAACAAACTTGGTCAAATCATCTCCGTCTTCGTGACTTAGTCGAACTCATTGTAGTTCGTCCGGTCGATTGGCTTCGACTGATTTAAAAGTAGAAAAAGTAAAATCGTACTTTTCAAACTTCCTGTTGTGAAGAAACTCAGATGTTCAGTGTCTGATCAATGCGATCAATACCTGATGGAGGCTGAAGAACGATTAGACACGAGAAGGAACAAAACTGTGAAACAGCAGAGTTCCTGACTCGTCTACACCTGGATGAAATGTGACTTTATTTTTTCTCTCTTTTCCGAGTCCTGACATTGTTTTTTTTTTTTAATTTCCTGACCCGTCTGTCAGGACACAAACTGAACACTGACACATTTACTCCTTTACATGCACTCGCGTTGGTTTTCCGAAATACTCTTTACTCTTACTCAGTTACATTTGAGATGTGAAATCATGTACTTTCACTTAGTTACAGCTCAATGAGTAGGAATAAAACGGGCTGAAATTCTTTTTTTTTTTTTAAACTGAGCAAAGTAGTCAATAACGATCAAAATGAATAAGCTGTAACATGAGCAAAGAGGTTGAGTAGATTGTAAATTAATCACAAGTACAAAGGTACAAAATAGTCCTGTGAATTAGAAATGAACAATGTGATCAAGAAATTGAACAAAATGTCACAAAACAACAATGAGCAAAAAACAATCAAAGGTTAAAAAAGCAAAAAATAAGCAAGCAAATGATCAAAAATAAACAAATCAACCAAATAAAAAAGTAACAAAATAAAGAAAAATCACTAAAATGATTATTTAAATCATGGAATTAAACAACAATGACCAAAATGCCTGTTTTAAAGCAGTTTATTAGTTTTAGTAGAGGAGCGTTTTATGGCATACTTTAACTCTTACTTAAGCCCTGACATCGTTGAGTCGTTAGAACTGTGGTTTTTACCGAGTCGGGGAATTAAAAGCTCGACAACGAATCCTAAGGAATTTCACCCCAGGAAGTAACTTAAAGTTACTATTGGTTGATAGATGGAATTCTAAAAGCACTGAAAAGGCAGAGATGTGTATTTGGAAGGTAACTGATTGCTTTATTGAATAAATATGAACAGATAAAAATGGCAGGCACTTGACCTGGAGGAGAAAAAACAGGGTGAATCAATGAAAACAAAGGCTAAAATTGAATAGAAAATTATTTTTTTTCCAATATCAAAAATGTCCTTATATTAAGAACGCCCTCTGCTTAGGAAAATAAACTGAAACAAACTAAAACTACAAATAACTACTTTAATAATTACTCTAAAATCCAATATAAAACCCGATGTAACCCAGTTGTCAGGAACAAATTCAAACTACTCAAAAGCAACGAGCAAAATGATCGTAAAAAGACAAAATCACCCAGAAAACCAACACAAACAAACAGTCAAATGCAGAAGCGAGACAAATTAGCTAATTAAAGGGGCACAACTTAATTCTGAAAAGGGACAAAACCAGCTGAAAAGCCCATAAACCCACTCAGTGTCCTCACTAGCAGTTTAGGCTCGACTAACAAGGCCCTAAAAGCCTGGGGTCAAAGAAGAGAAACATTTTAAAAAGTGGGACGATCACTTAAAACGGCTTCATTTTACCTCGCAAACGAACACCATCCAGACGCCCTAGTGTTCCCACCACATAACAGTACTTTTACTCGGGTACTGACTCCGCCCACCAGCGCTGGGTTAGGTCTGTAATTGTTCTTCTGTATTTGTGATGAACGTCCTCGGAGGAGCTGAAGTTACAGCGTTGGTGTTCACACTCGTATCGATCCCCCCGTTCACTCCGTTTCTCCTCACCCCTCCTCTACTCCACCTTTATTCCCAAATAAATCCACACTTTAATTCACATCTTTCTCCTGATCTCGTCTCATTAATTTCCAGGTTGTTCTTTGTCCATGTTTTCTGTTTTAATCCACCTGCGTGGATGTGAAACTTTGTCGACTTCTTCTATGCATTTATTCATTATTGATGTTCCCAAAAGTTGCTGCTTTTCAGCTGCGAGTCGTTCCTCTTTTCTCGAGATAAAAAGCTTATGAAAAGCCGCGCGGCTGTTTGTGGTCGATGCGATCTCACAGCTGGACGAGGAGAGTTGGAGGGAAAATACTTCATCTACGACCCGAACAGTTTGAAACGACCCAGAAACAAAAAGCGCTGTCGGAGAAGTTTGTCTTCAAAGTAAAACCATGAAAAACACAAGAGCATCAGAGTTTACACGGTACAACTCGAAGGGTTTTGTTCCACGTTTAACCACCACTGTTATGTGGCGGAGGGGGATTCTGATGACTGGGCACCCCAGGATTTCCATAACCTTTGCCCAGGCCTGCACCCTGGAGAGGTCACTCCAATGTCGCTGTCCTCGCGACAAAAGAACACAAGAGACAGCAGTTACTCTATTACAGACCAATCTATGTCGTAACTACCATAGTCTTCCGAGACTGACGGAGGCCAACAAGAACATGGTAGCGAACATCACCACATATGCCAACCATCAGATCAGTAGGCGACATGCTTTATTACATGTGTGAATACGAGTGATGCAGCCAATTCTGAGTACTGTGATTATACCTGGATGGTTTTACGAGGTGGACGTCGGGGTAATCATCACCTCCTGCTGCAGAGGTTTGGACCAGAGTTCACTATAACTTATACAGTGCCCTCCGAAATTATTGGAACAGCAAGGCCAATTCCTTTATTTTTGCTGTACACTGAAAACATTTGGGTTTGACATCAAATGATGAATATGAGACAAAAGATCAGTATTTCAGCTTCCATTTCCAGGTATTTACATCAAAATAGCATTGTTTGTAACGAAAATACCACAATTTTAGGTGAGCAAAAGCACAGGAAAGAAATACACTAAAGTAAATAATACTTAATATTTTGTTCCAAATCCTTTGTTTGCAATAACTGCATGTAGCCTGCAACCCACTGACATCACCAAACTTTTACATTCTTCTTTTATCCTGCTTTTCCAGGTTTTCACTGCAGCCTCTTTCAGTTGTTGTTTGTTTTGTGAGGTTTCTCCCTTTAGTCTCCTCTTTAGCAGGTAAAATACATGTTCAATAGGGTTTAAATCTGCAGATTGACTTGTCCAGTCTAAAACCTTCCACTTCTTTCCCCTGATGAACTCCTTGGTTGTCATGGCAGTGTGTTTTGGGTTGTTGTGTTGCTGCATGATGACGGATCTCCTGACCAGTTTGGTTGCATCTCTCTTTAAATTTGCAGATAAAATATTTCTGTAGACTTCTGAGGTCACATTGCTGCTACCATCATGTGTTACATCATCAATGAAGATCAATGACCCCGTCCCAGAAGAAGCCATGCAAACCCAAGCCATGGCATGACCTGTGTTTCACAGATGAGTTGGTGTGTTTCTTCCACCACACTTTAGTCTTTCCATCACTTTCATAAAGGTTCGTCTTTGTCTCATTAGTATAAAACTTTGTCCCAGAACTTTTCAGGCTCATCGTCGTACTTTTTGGCAAATTCCTATTCTTATGGCTAATGAGTGGTTTGAATCTTCTGGTGTAGCCTCTGCACTTTTGTTCCTGAAGTCTTGTGTGAACGGTGGATTGTGATCCTTCACTCCTGTCCTCTGGAGGTTGTTGGTGATGTCACTGACAGTTTTTTCTTCAGAGTTCTTACCGTGTTTCTGTCATCAGCTGCTGATGTTTTCCGCGGTCTACCGGTTCGGCGTCTGGTGCTCAGTACGGCCTCGCTGTTCCAATAGTTTCAGAGAGCACATATAGAAGAAATCAGCATTACTGTGGAGGAAACGAGTGTCTACGTGTGATAAGGGTAAAGTGTGGTTCATTTTCATACAAATTGTTTACAGCAAGAAAACATGTTCTATGAGCAGCTTAGGTTCAAGTGAGACAAACGGCAGCATCTAATATGAATTTTTTAAAACCACGTACACCGTTGATACATAACTGTTTCCATGGTGACAACCGTCACGCTCGTATGTCTGTGTCGTATACTGCATTAATACTCACATGTAACACACTGCACTGCTGCTGAAAACTGCTGCAAATTCAGCCTGTAAATGTCGTCCTTGCACCTGACTAGTGTATATACTGTACGTTCATATTCAGATACGAAACAGACGATCAGAAGGTGGGCAGCGCCGACGTTCACGGACATTGGGTTGGTTTGTTTATCCCCGCTGACCTGTGACCCCGAGGAGCTCTGCACAAGCACACTCCAAACAGTGTTCATAATCAAAACCTCCAAAACAAATTTGCATTTAATGATGCATTTTAGCTAGCTAGATATTCTTTACTAAGATAGATAAACAATAAATGTATCTAAAAGTCTTGAATCTTTTTAAAATAACATAATTTTAAGTATTACACTTTGGTAACTTCTATACTGCAGTTAGCCGTGGGCTAACTGCCTTAAACTAGCTAACCGTGGTTAGCTAGTTTGCATAAACACGTTCCTCAGAAGACGTGGATCATTTTGGTTTTTAAAATAACAAGCTCTGTGAAATAATTTCATGTCATTCTGCCACTGAATAGGAAAGGTGTCTGAGGTGTTTTTAATTCACTCAGCTTAGTCTGCTGGCTAACTTTAGCTACAATTAGCTCACTGGCTAATGTCAGCTGCAGCTGTTAGCTACGGAGCACTTAGTACAACTTGTATGAACACTTGTCATCCAGGACATAGCCACAAGTGTTTTCCCAAAGACATTAATCTTTTAGGTTTTTAAAATAAATAAATAATTTTAAAAATATAATTTACTTCATTGTGACTTGACTAGTTAGCCCACTGATCAGTGTTAGCTACAGTTAGCTTGCCGTCTAACATTAGCAGTGGTTAGCTTCTCTCTGTGGTCAGAAAGGAGGTTAAAAAACATTTAAAAAATACATTTTAATATTTGCATTTGACTATCTACTTTTTTGTTCCTTCTTTAGTTTCTGATTGTGTTCATTTTTATTTATTTGACTTTTTTTCATTTTTGCTGGATTTGTGAATTGTTGTGTTCATTTTCATAAATGTTCTTTTTCTGCTAATTTCATTGCTTACTTTGTTCTTTTTTAAATGATTGTATTCATTTTTCCTTTGCTTTTTTTGCTCATTCCGTTGAATTTTCTGTTGCCTTAATAAGCATGTGCAGTAAAGGCACAAATAGATGGAGAAACAGAAATGGAATTGAAATTTTCCAGGATGAAGAGATGCCTGAATACGAAGCCCCTACGGTTCAAACCAAACCACTTTTATCCCGACATGAACAGACGCGCGAAGATAAAGTGAAAATAATCACCAGGTTTAAGGGATTAAATCATTAAACATCTGGTTTCATTCCGAGGTTTTCTCACATCAGCTCTTTGTGTTTTTAATTGAGGCTTGGATAAAAAGTTCAACCTCGTCGTCCAGACAGTTTGAGTTCACGGTTTATCCACCTGACAGCACTAATCCTCGGCCCGTATCTGCGCATATTAAAAGTCATCCACCGTAAAGACGTTTAAAGACAATTTGAAGGAAAGTCAGTGTAAAAAGGAGATCAAAACCTCGACGATGTGTGTGTTTATCTCTGACAAGCTGCAGTTAGTGACGGAAAAGTGGAGCGGAGGGTTTACAGTCGATTAGTTAAAAGCAAAGAGAAAAACTGGGCAGAGACAAGAAATAACTTTATCGGTGCTTAAAGGAGGCACGTTGTACCCTTTTTAACAGGTTGAATTAATTCCCAAAACTTCCTAGAATGCTGATTTTAAAGGTTCTGTACATGGACAAGGTTTAATGGCACAAATTACCAGTCAAGAAGACCCGAAACCTGAGAATTGAAAGGCATTGTAGGTGAGCACCTGGTGAATCTCAGAGAATGTCCTGAGTGTACGAAGCTAAATGTGTTTACTTATGTCAATCTAAAATATCAAATATGTTCTGGGTCATTGAACACTTTATAATTCCATACGTCTTCAGAATTAATGGACAGTGTGCAGAATAATACGAATAAAGAACAAACGGTGAAGGAGGGGGTGTGTCCAGACTTTTGACTCCTGGTGTACTCGTGGTATTTGTACCTGAAGAGGTTGACCTGGTACAAGCTGCAGTTTGACTCCGGCTTCTTGTTAAAGTTGGTGAAGACGAAGGAAGAGGAGGGAGAGAAGGTGGTTTGTGGTGTGTGTGTGTGTGTGTGTGTGTGTGTGGGGGTGTGTGTG
>JAQQAE010009023.1:0-14840 GCA_029823295.1 Pseudamia nigra
AATTTATATGAAATTTCGTCAAGGCTGCAGGGAGCCGCAGCAGGGGGGCTGAAGAGCCGCATGCGGCTCGGGAGCCGTACGTTGCCGACCCCTGGACTAGCCCATCGGCAGGGGAGGGGCTCCAGTCGAGGGTCGTGTACATCCCCAATGCGTGACTTATCGCTGTACAGTGGTCCCTCATTTATCGCGAGGGTTACGTTCTAAAAATAACCCGTGATAGGCGAAATCCGCAAAGTAGATTCCTATGGAAAACCTGTTTTCAGGCCAAAACATTTGTTTTAGAAACAAAAAAAAAACAAATGCTTTTCTGCAAGAAAGACATGATGGCCTCCAGAAACAACAAATTTAATTTCAACGTTCAACCTACGAAGCTGGACACACAAGAAACCACCAACAGTGACCGCATCACTGTTGGTGGTTTCAGGACACAGAACACAATGCGCGTTCATACACTGTATAAAAAATATATGAAAATTGCACCAAAAAAAAAAAATCAGCAAGACTGCAGAAGGTGAACCGCGATATAGCGAGGGACCACTGTAGTTCTGTTTTGTTTTTCAGTAGAAATAAAACATGGATGCTCAAAAATGCTCTATTAAAAATCTGACATTCTTTTACAGGTGCTGTCTGCAATGTTGGCAAACTAGTTAGTAACTGACCATTTGTGGTGAACCGATGATGAAACAGGCGACCTGCGAGTCAACTCTGCTTACAGCCTCACAGTTGTAAGGCTAGTATGTCGGTTCTTGTTTTACCTGTACCAGATGTGGAATTTTACATGCAGATATGGTTGGATAGATATTAGCTCCACAGAGGACCGTCTACTAGCTAGATTGCCAGTATCACAGACAGCACCTTTAAACAGCAATAGAGTAAAATTGTCATATTAGGGGGGACAATAATTGTGCCCTCATCTGTATGTTTCATCACATGTCCTAATTTCCTCCTCCTCGCACAGTAACCAGTCTTTTAAAGTTGAAAATACCAACAGATGAGAACAAGAAACCAATGTGCAATAAGGCGTACAGTTAAAGGTATCATTTTGAGGAAGAGGGTAAAAAGTTCCACAGAGAAGTATGTCACTGTGTGTTTTTTCACATCAGCCACCTGACATTTCCTTTGACGATAACATCTCCCTGTTGTCTTCACGTTTGTTGAGGGGCCTCACAACTTCACCACAAATGCATCACATGCTTATTTCATCTCAGCAGAGCCTCAGTACACTACAGAACATGTTAAGTTAATGAAATCACTGAACAAGAATCACTATAAACTTCTGTGTTTCAGCCTGATCAGTCATTTCAGGACATCATGACCAGTGTGACGTAAAGTGAGGCTCCAACAACTTCTGATTTTGTTTTCTTTTCTGGGTTGTAAGGTTCTATTTTTCAGCTCATTCTTCAGTCAGTGATTTTACTCAAGGCCTTTAATGGCACTAAGCAAAAATTCAAAGGGTCTTGTTTTTCCTTGCTGTTGTTCACCTGAATGTATGGATTTCTCAAGACTGACAGATCTGAACCAAGTCACAGATTTTAACCTCAAAACCATTACAAATCATAACCAGTTATAGGCAAGCTAAACACTTTAGTCCCACCCCCAGTGCAACCAATCATATTTAAGATGAAATGAGTCCCTTCCCCATGAACCACAAGGCCAACATTCCTGACTCAAAACACTGACCATGAAAAGTTCACTTTTTTAGAGTTACAATAGTTTTGTGTCAAAACATGATCTCAGGTCATCTTGGGAATGATCTGCAGTTTGTGGAAGTGTTTTCTGATAAAAGTTGGGTGGAAAGAAGAATTTGTGTAAATTTTTAAAATATGTCTTAAAATATGGGACCTTTAATAGTACATCCATTGTTGCATTATGTCTGCATGTAGACTATAAGCAGTGGAATCGGTATCACAAAAACTGTTTGAGGTCAGGAGGTGGCGCTGTACGCTACATTACACAAGGCTTTATTAAGCAGAGAAGAAGAGCATCCTGTTGCAGAGCTCCATCAAAAAAAGTTCACAAATGAGACAAGAACAAATTAATTTTCTCATTATCATCTGAAGACAGTGACAGGTTTCTTAGGTTTTCCTGTAATGCCTGGGATGATGCTGCAAACAGTTGCTCAAGTCTTCACTACATTATTATATAAAAAGTATTTTCACTTCCTCTATGTGCATTTACTATTTGCCCCAAAAAAACACACACTTTTTTCCAAGACAACTTATTTGATTAATAAATCCAGTGTAGTCAAATTAGCCAAAATATGAGACCTTTATTAGTCCCACAGGAGAGAAATTTACAGTGTTACAGCGGCATGGGTAGTAGGATACATGATTTAAAAAATAGCATATACAGTAGAAAAAAATAATAATAAGGCAAGAAATGAGAATTAAGTAATATGAAATAAATAAATAAAAGTCAGTAGAAAAAAAAAAGTAAGAATAAACAGTGTAGCATTATACATTATTTACACTGTAAACAGAATCACAATGAGATGTTGTATATGACATATTGCACATTGATGAAAGACGTCAGATTTGGCCAACTGAGAGAGCAGCTGCTTTTTGTACAGTCTAACAGCAGCAGCGAGGAACAACCTGTCCCCTCTCCTTCAGACATTTTGGATGTTTCTGTTTGTTACTGAAAGCCGTGCTCAGTGCTGTCATGGTGTCCTGCAGGGGAGTGGGACAGATTGTCCATCAGACATGACAGCTGAGCTATCATTCTCCTCTCTCCCACCTTCTCCACTGGGGTTAAGGGGCATTCCAGGACAGAGCTGGCCATTTTTACCAGTCTGATGCCACTGGTCCAGCAGACCACTCCAGAGAAGATGGCTAATGCCACCATAATAAATACTTTCATCTGAATAAATACTGCAGACAAACAATGGGTTAACAAATCACTGTTTTCTAATTTCTTATTCTCTGAAAAGCATCGTAATTTTACATAAAGAAAAAGACTACTTTCTGTTGATTTTCTTTGCTGCAAACTGATGATATGCCCCCTGCTCAACTACTGAAAACAAATTTGTTTGAGTCAGCAGATGCATATTACCTGTTTAGTTTTGCAGCACTGTGACATTTACAAGACAGTGCTTGAGAAACAAAGCCACAGAAGCAGCAGATTGACAGCAAATGCACGCTGTGGCTTTGGCCATTTCTCTGCCTGTGACGACCACCTGTGCATCAACAGGATATGAGGCTGAGATACGAGAAACCTCCACAGGCTAAATTTAACCTGACACATTTGTCATCCGGTGTGTGCAATCATTTTGTTCAGTTAATATCTTATCTTTCTAACCACTTAAACCCAAACAACCACAATACAGTGTTTAAGATGTCACTGTAAGTCTGCTGTTGATTAATCAGATTTTATGAATATATTCAAGAGAATTTATTCATAGGTTACATTTCAACATTAGGGGAACATTTAAGTCAGGTAATTTTGAGCATTCCTTGATTTTCTGCTGTTCTAGTCATTTGTTAATAAATGAAGTTGTTTGCTCCTGCATAAGTGTATGGAGAAATAGCAATGTCCTCAGAAATTAATGCAGTAAAATGTACAAACTAGTCAAGAAAAGGTACTCAAATGAAGAATATATTGAACAAAAATAACAAGATAATCAAGAAAAGAGTAACAGTAAACATAATAAGCAAAGAAGAAAAAATAAGCAACACAAGTTAAAAAAATTGAATACGAATACAATTGGCAGGAGAACAAACAAAATGAAGAATATCAAGGAAATGAACAATATAGTAAAAATGAGCAAAAATGTACAAAATAACCAAGAAAGTGACCAAAATAATCCACAAAATAAGGAGGTTATGTTTTGGGGGGCGATACAAATGCAATTGAAATGGAAAAAATGAAAAAAAAAAAAGAAAGAAAATGATCCAAAGTCATGTAGCCCCCGCTCTGTCCACTAGAGGCAGTAGTGAGCCATGTAGCCTTCATTCTGTGGCTAGCAGGGACAGAAGTGAGTCATGAAGTCTTGTTCGCTGTTTGTTGATAGGTGGTTCAGACTAAATGGTGACAGTTCTGACCTTGTTTAAACAATTCACAACAGGTCTTTGGTACAGCTGTTGCAAACACGAACTGTGTCGGTTCATCATGTTGGTTTTCTTAGTGCAAGTGCTAAGCCAACAGAGCTGTAAAGTAGTGGGATAACACAAGCCTGTGAAGAATAGAAGTCTGCAGGTAGCCATAATTGGGCATAAATTTGATGCTGCTTTTGGTGCCTGTTCAGTGTTCATTTGTCTCACTCTTTCTCACAGACAAACCACCAACTTGCACTTTCATTTCCCTCATCATCTAAAAAAAGGACAGAACCATATCCCCTCACTGTCTGTGGAAATGCTCAGCATTTACTTGTGGCATCACTTTGCAGGTGTGTATCTATTTTTGTGACCAAGCTGTTGCCACAAAAGGCTTTAGAATACTTTGCCCCCAGCCCTGAAAAGAAATGCATATGCAAGACAGAAAAACATAGCCACTGTGGACTCACACCTCAAACGGACCACATGAACACACCGCAGCTCAGTTTTCCACCCATCATTGTTTGTTTGTCACTGAGTGTAACTGTGTGAATGTGTTAACATGAAATGGTATTGAAATTACTAACATGCACGCAGCTGTGAGAAGCATCAGTGAAGAGCAACAAATGTCAGTGAAGTCAAATAAAGTGGGCGTGATGTGTCAAAGTATGATCCAATTTCACAGCATCATAAATCTTACTCAGCAGACTGCTTACACTCTAAAACTCATTCCTAATTTATTGTTGAATTACCAACTATTACATGTTGAGTTAATGATTAGTGTCATTTCTACCAGTGGATCTTGAATAAAAACTGCTTTGTCTTTTTATTTTTGCACTTTCATGTTAGATCAAGCCTTACTTTAATTATGATGATTATTCTATACCTAAAATATATATATAATACAATATTGGTGCTGCAGTGACAAACATGTGTTACAGCTTAAGACCAATTTGTTGGTGAATTCAGATTTTGTACGTGACATATTGACTATTTCATTAACTACCAGAAAATCCTCTGGTGCCACCTGGTGAAAAGACAAGAATTCTCCTCTAGCGTTTCAGTAACTGTGTTTGCATGCACACTTATATAATGTTTTTTTCCCCTTTTTCTAAAAAAATAAATACATTTAACAAGCAGTTTACATTTCCAATGAAAATGAATCTTATATGCAACTGTTCATAACCTAGTTATAAACGTTTTTTTTTTGTTTTAAACTGTTGACAGATGTTGCACCGTGTGAACTTAGCCTCCCTACTTCTTTCCTTCAAACGCTGTCCTAATGAAGTTTTGGGTGTATATTAAACCTTGATGACATCCTCTGTCGTAATGTTTAAGAGTGGGTTTCTCTTTCTGACCAGAAATGTGGACTTTCCTTTAGAGCATCCATCTTTATCAGAGATGATCTTTGTCTTGACACAGCTGAACCTCTGTGGGAAAGACATTTTAAGCGCTGCCGTGATTCAACCATGGACGTACATCTGATTCATTCTGTGATTACTTCTTAATTATGTGAGTATCCTTGTAAACAGTGAACTTAGATGTCATTAAATTCAAGGCTGTCCTCTGCACTGTATCTCCCCCGTGCATACTCCACTTATGCAGACAGACTCAAAATTCATCTGATCAAGTATCTAGATAGGCTTCATCTTGATTAATTGACCACAGACTTTACTTTTAATCCACCACGTTCTCTCTTGAAAAAATCTTCACCCACTATTTTGTGAGCTAAATATTGTAGTATTTCAAAATGTTGATCTTTTAGACACAGGCACATAACCATAGCAACAAAAAACACTGGGTGAAGCGCAGGGCAGTAGCACAGGGCAGTAGCGGCCGCACTGCTTGGCAGAGAGCACTGCAGGGACTAAAAACGTACCTGTGGACACGGGCCCTTGATCAATTTGTTAATTTGTGTTAATTTTTGCTAATGTATATATAAAATGGTGTGGATTGTCCTCAGGTTTGTCCTCTTGGACCTCAGGATCATCCTCCAGGTCATCCTGTGGATTGTCCTCCTGTTTATACTTCTGGTCATCCTCTGGATTGTCATTGGGGTCATTCTCCAGATTTTTTTATTTTGCTCAATTTTTTGTTGACTTTTTTTCCCATTTTTCTTCATGTATTTGAATTTTTTGTTCATTTCTGCTATTTGTGTTTCTTATTTTGTTGATTTCTGTTAACTTCCTTAATCATTTTATTAATATGTGTTCATTTTGTTGTTTATTTTGCTGATTTTTGGTGCAACGTTTGTGGAAATATTGCTTCATTTTGCTGATATACATAAATATTTTTGCCCAATTTTTGCAGATTTAGTTGCTTATTGTGCTCATTTTCTGTTCATTTACCTAATTTTGTTCATTTATTTGATTGTTTTGTCCATTTTGTAGCATTGTTGATTTCCGCTGTTTTGGGCTGACAACATAATGATGACTTTTTTCACCATTTGAATGAACAACTAATTAAAAATGCTCCTACTCATATTTCCATCACAAATGTAACTGAATAATGCAGATGTAATTTAATTAATGTACATGATTACTACCGACATCTGCCTAAGACTTAATATATAGGTCTTACAGTGTGCATACTGACTGCTTGTAGTGCTTTTCCAGGGGCAGTGAGAGGTCATGGCTCATTTTTATTGCAGTAATGTGACACATTTTTTGCAGACTTTTACTCAGAGGGTGTGTTTCAGGTTTGGCTTTAATCATAATGGAACTGGTTAATATTAACTGAAGTTATCAAGTCTTAAAGCTGAACATTGGAGCTTTGTTACAGAGAAGATAAATACTCCGCACCACACCTTGTTTGTCTGTGTCTACAGTGACTCAGTTCACACCTGTTGTAGCCGATCCCTTTTACATTATGGGTTTATTGTCGGGCAGAAGGAATGACCCACTGTGATCGACAGCATCATGGCTATGTGGTGGAGCATAGTGTGTCTGTGGATTTATTTACAGATGCTTCATGTTGTGAATGCTTTTAATCTTGACAATCAGAACGTTCTGCAGAAAAATGGACAACCTGGAAGTCTGTTTGGATTTTCCATCGCCTTCCACCAGCAGCTGAATCCGACCAGAAAGAACCTGTAAGTGTGGTGGAACCGTTTCTACCAGGCCACCATAAAGTTTATTTACTTTTATTTATATTTTTAATTATTTTGTTTACTTTTGCCCAAGGTCTTTTTGTTTATTTAGATTTATTTGGATTGTTTTTGTATATTTTCTTGATTCATTTTATGTTCATGTTATACCTGTTAGTTTTCATTTGGGTTTGGTTTGTTTTTATTATTTTGTTCATTTTTTCCTCATTCTTATATTTAACTTATTTAATTTTTTTTATTATTTCTTGATTGACAGTTTTGTATTATCATTTTGTTAATTTTTTTATGTATGATAATTTTGTTTATTACTTTGTTATTTTCCTCCTTTTTTGTGCATTTCTGTTTATTTTCTTCATTATTTTGTTCATTGTATTGTATTTGTTCCTTGTTTTAATTATTTTTATATCTGTATTCATTTTATTCAATGTCTTTTTTCTTCACTCTCATTCATTTTGTCTATTGTTTTTTTATTTTGTTTGTTTTGTTTTGGTTAAGTCTTTATTGTAACAAATGTGTTCACAATTTTTTGATTTACCTTCATTTTCATTTATTTGGTTTATGATTTTGTTCAATTTCTTGATTATTTTGTTTATTTTGTTAAATGTTTGATTCATTTTTTTCTTCATTTTCATTCATTTGTTTGTATTTTATACATTTTGGTCATTTTTTGGTTTGTTTTATTGTTTATTTTGCTCATTCTCCCTCATTTTTTGTACATTTTCACTCATTTTGTTAATTGTTTTGTTCATTTTGTTATTCTTGTATTTTGCTTATTTTTGTCTTTACTATTTCAATGATTTCTCTTGTCTTTATTATTTCAATGATTTGTTTCTTTTATTTTTTTCCTTCTCATTCATTTTGTTTATTACTGCATTCATTGCCTTGATCATTTTTCTCATTCTTGATTATATTTGTAGGAGCCTAAATGCATTTTTTGTAGTTGATAGTTAATGGTTCTCATATCCAGTAATTTTAATATAAAAATAGCAGCTAATGTTTTAAAATATTAGGTTTCATGATTCATAAATGATAACAGTGAATGTGGTTATCATTTTTGGGCACTTTAAAAGGGTGAATTATTTAGTATTAATTTGATATTTATTCAGTATTTGTTGCATGGGTTTGATATTTGATAGATTAAATGGGGCTTCTATATAAGGTGGAACTTGAACATGCGCTGGGGCCCGGAAGTTATGTGAGAGTGGAGCAAAACAGTTTTTTGACCTCCTCCACTTCTTTCTTCATGTTATTGATTTTAATTATTCATGATATATCTGTAAAAAAGTATCACTGCCACAACATAAATAGAATGGTGTTAAACTAAAGAGCCTCACTGAAGTTCACTAAAGCATAGTGGCGTTGTTTGTTGAGAAGCGTGGATCACATGGAAGAGCGATGTCGGGAGCGTCAAGCTGAAGGCTTCATTCATTCAGTAGGATTTATAATATTGTTTATTATGTTATTCATTTGTTCTTCATTCTCATTCTTTTCTTATTATGTTGTACATTTTTCTTCATTTCCCTGACTTTTTTGTGCACACCTATTCGCTTTGTTTATATAGTTATAAACAAAGTGATAAACTAATTATAGTTAGTTAATATTTTGTTTTTCTTCTCACTTTTTTAAAAATTTGCTCATTTTGTTTAATTCTTCTTCTCCTTAATTTTTTATTCCTGGCCTTGATTATTTTCTTCATTTGTTTTTGTTTATTCATCATTCGTCTTGATTGTTCACTCATTGTGTTTATTATTTTGTTCATTTTTATCCCCTGCCAGCTATATCCTCCCAGAAGAGGGATATGGCCGCAGTCCATGTATGGCCGTATGAACATACTGTACATATGTCCATTCAAACATTTCTACCTGTATCTCTGCAACCCCAGGGCCTAGAGCAGAGGTGGGCAACGAGGGCTGATGTCCTGCTTGTTTTCCAACTGCCTCTTCCCTACCCATTGTCTCAGCTCCACCCACTGCATCTTTCAACTTCTGATTGACCGAACACACCTGGTCCAGGTAATCAACAGTGAATAGGGCAGAGAGCTGGAAAACATGCAGAGACACTGGCCCTCGGGACCTGGAATTGCCCACCCCTGTCATCAAACTTCATACATGGGTACTACCACCTGGGGGAAGGGAGACTGTGGTGACCTGACCTAATTTGCATATTTAATAAGATCACAGGGTCACTACGTGCCAAAATGACATTTTGGGGTCTACAGACCTAGGCTTTGGAGCAGGGGCTCTGAAATTTTATATGTGCCTACTACACCTTGCAGGGTACCGTACACTGTACCAAGTGACCTGACCTTCAAGATCAATAGGGTCTGAATGTTAGGTAAAGGTAGGAGAGGAGTATGGAGAACGACAGACAGCAGTTGGCCATTGGTCAAATTCAAACCCCGGCCTATGCTTTTGGTGACAATACCAAAAATTCAGCATCTGTGTCAGTCTTATATATCTAATTTTCTTTTACCTTTACAGTAAATAGTAAAAATATTTTTTAAATGCTCTGTTATGTGAATTTTTGTGCAATCCCAAAGGAAAAATCTATCTGGGACTTGAATACATTGTTCTAAGTGCATAAGACATTTAAGGCTGTGTCTGTCTACATTTCACCATATCATGGGGTGTTTTTCTCAGCTTGTTAGTTGGGGCTCCTCGATCAAAACATGAGCATCAGCTGAACATCACTGGCGTCGTGTACCAGTGTGATCTGTCTGAAACATCAGGACGCTGTCAGCCCATTCAGTTTGATAATGAAGGTTTGGCTGAGTGTTGTGTACATTTTTATAGAGTGTTAATATACAGTTATTGAAGCCTCACAATCATCTCCTCTTCTTGACTTTGTAGAGTTTGCAGATAGTAAAGGCATAAATGGGCAGTGGATGGGAGTCAGTGTGATGAGCCAAGGACCAGGTAAAAATGTAATGGTGAGTAAAACACACTGGTTGACACTTGTAATACAACCTGGGATGTAATTCAATAGCTTTGTAGCCTTATGGAGGAAAACAGATGATCATAGTCTGTACTATAAGTAATGGCACATCATGAATGGCACAATGAAAACCAACTGAATAAAATTAGCTTTAACATTCCCCTCAGATGCCAGGTAAACTTCACATTGACTCGACCTAAGACGGAACACACTGGAAATATCAAAGAACTACATTTAATCTATCTCTGTTCATGTCCATTCAATCATAATCATAATCATATTCTTCAAACTGCAGCATGGTGTCTAGCAGTAGGACATGATCAGAGATGGATTACTTTATAGACATATCTGGCATGAGTCCACATGCACTCATTGGTCACTTCATTAGGTACACACTTTAACACATATCTAATCATCAAATTGCATGGTAGTAATGTAGTGCATGAGAATAGGGAAGTAAGGTAACTCACATAACTTGGAATGTGGCATGGTTGTTGGTGCCAGATGACCTGATCTGAGTATTTCACACACTGCTGATCTACTGGGATTTTCACACACAATCAGCTCTGAATCAGCTCAGACTGAAAAAGAGAAAATACCCAGTGAGCGACAGTTCTCTGGATGAAAATGCTTTGTTGATGCCAGTGCCAGAGGAGAATGGTCAGACTGGTTCCAGCTGATGGACAGGCAACAGTAACTCACATGATCACTTGTTACATCATCATCATCATTTTTTATTATTATTGTGTTTTGCATACACACAGTATGCCCAGCCCATTGATGGGCTTATAAGACACCAGAAAAATCAACATGACTAGTTGCCAGACAGTAAACACATCATATCTGTTTACATTTCAAACTTATATGAATAAACAAGTCTGCCGTCTTTTCCAGGCTTTACAAACAAAATTAGCCAATTTATACACCTTATCAACAAACATTTCCATAAACAACAGGTTTCTAAGATCATCATATAAGGGACAAAACAACAAAAAATGAATTTCACTTTTAACCTCTCCCAACTCACACAGTCCACAGAGTCTGTCAACTTCTGGGGTTTGTGAAAAGCTCCCAGTCTCCAAGGTCAAGGGAAGGATTCCTTTCCCCAACTGAGCAATCAAAGATCTTTGGCTCCCTGTCAAATTTGCTTTAACATAAAACTCTGTCTCAAAAGCATCTTTAATTTGTATATACTGTATGTCCGTAACTTTGGTTTAGCCATAGTCCCCCTCTTCCATTTCTCTTCAAAAATTAACATCAACTTCGTACAGATTCTATAAATACTACAGGACAAATTTTTATAAAATACATGTTGGAATTATGTTTCAGTGAAGATCGCCCGAAGCTCTGCAGCCCAGGGGGACTTTACTTTACGTCTACTGAAAGACCTTTTTTGTTATTCCGCTAGCAGGCAAATTAATTATTCGATTCCATAGTCTAACCATTTCACATTTCATGTTACAACTGAGTAACACACTAATGTGTGGACGTACAACATGTCAACCTTGAAACAGATGGACAACAGGTGTAGATTGCCCATGGTGACAAGAACAGAAAACTAAGGCTACAATTCACATGGACTCAACAAAAGTGGTTCAGATAAGGATGGATAAAGTCAAAACTCAAAGTCAGGCAACAGCTTTGAGTTTGGATTTCCGCTGTGACATTTGGATGTTGTGGTAATGACTGACATAAGCAACATGAAAGTATAGAATCATCCACCTTATATCATCTCTTCAGGCTGATAATGGTGGCACATTTTAGTCCTAATTGTGCATTGACTAAATGCCTCAGCCTACATGAGTATTGCTGTTGACCATGTCATCCCTTTATGACCACAGTGTAACATCTTGTGATAGTTAGGAGGTCCAACACTGTAATAGCAGTGTGTACCTATTAAAGTGTATGATTATGGCAGAAGTAGAAGTATAGTACTTACGAAAATAAGTACTTGAGTAGCTAGGAGTTCCAACCGAGCCGCAAGTATCCAATTCATTCCTGTTCATTCCCTAAGGAAAGCTGCTCAGTGCCAATGAAGTGAAAAAAAATTATTGCATACAGTATGTATGCTGGTGATAACTCAGACTATGCACCATGGGTGATGTCACAGATTTTAAAAGCCATTTCTTGAATGTGTTGGCAATTTAACATTTTTCAAAACTCCATGTTAAAAAACACTGAAAACACTAAGAGTCATTTCTGACTTTTTTTGCAGCTGTAGGTGTCCTTTGAGCAGTTTTATAAACGTCTTTTTTATTGTTGTGGTCTATGGGGAAAATCATTTCTGGGCATTTCTGAGTATAGTACCGGCGAATGGCCATTAGCTACAGTACCTAATTACCGAGCAGCAGTCTGGTTTCTGGTCCTCATCATACTTCCATGGGTCCAACCCAAAACTAGCAAGCTGAAGCTAGTAAAGTGGCTAGTGAGTGTGTATTAAGTTTATGTTGTGTCTTGGGGTAATTTGGAACCTAATTTTTTTTGCATTGGCCTTTTTTTGGCTGTTTTGCAACATTATTTCTATTAAAGTCTATTGGAGTATTTGTTGTTTTTCCTGATAAAGATGGTGTAGCGTTGTTGCCTGTCTGATGTGCAGTTATTTATAACACATATACTTCAATGTACTAACATATATTCCTGTTTTGTCAGTAATTCCCAGCTGTAGAACATAAATTAATCTAATTTAATACATATGTTAAGATAACTTGTTATGCTATAGTGGTACAAACTTGCAGCATAAAGCTTTGAGACAAAAGTTTACCAGTTGTCACATCATACATATCAGGAGTATATACAGTATATTAAACACTTTTGTTAGTTATATTTGTCAAACGAAGCTTTTATTAAACATCATTCTTCAACATATAGATTCCTTGCTTACAATAGAATTAAAAAAGGCTCATTGCTTGTTTTCTTTGTATTTTATTTGGACTGTTTTTGTTTTCAATGCATTTTGTGTTTCTTTGTGCTTGCTTTTAATTTTAACATTCCTGCCTTCCTTTGTTTTCTTATTATTCTTACTCCTCCAGACTTGTGCTCACAGGTACCAGCAGTGGACTCCGAGTCCGAATCAGTACATCCCTCACCTGTTCACAGGTCAGTGTTACCTGTTAGGAGAAAACCTGCAGGTCGGGACAGAAGAGAGGATGTGGAGGAGGGTAGTTTGTGATTCCCAACACCTCACAAACCGTCCAAAAGACCAGGACTGGTTTGCGTACTGCCAACAGGGTCATGGAGCCGCTTTCGCCAAGGATAACACATCCATCTTACTTGGTGCTCCTGGTGCATATCAGTGGAAAGGTACAAAATACTGTTATTTAAGTGAAGATTTACTGGAATTAAGGTACCTTTATTGTATATTTTTATAATATCGTTCGTTTGCCAATGAAATGTGTAGAATTTTGCAGAATTTGTTTATAGCGACAGAATATATATAATTGTGTTTTCATGAGCGTATAATCATCAAGAAATGAGAATTCATATGTTTTTGTTGACTTGGAATGAGACATAATGGGACATAAGTCACAATGTGTTTGTGGTTAGAAAATGACAACATATAATACATAAATGCAGAGAGGGAGATTCAGTCATTTACAAATATGCATGTGATTTACAAACATGAAACACTTACCGTATTTTCCGCACCAAAACGCGCACCACATTATAAGGCGCACTATCAAAAAATGATCAATTTATGATCTTTTTCCATACATAAGGCATACCGGATTACGTATAAGGCACATTAAGCGACGCACAAGTTTGATAAGTCAAACTCTATTTAACTCATTCACAATAACTCTCAACATTGTTCAGTTGTAACACATAAAATACAAAACCATATCATACACTCACTTTTTGGGTTCACTCCTCTCCCGCGGGTCCATCGGGTTCTTCGTCTTGGGTGTCTGGGTGTGGCACTTGGGTGGTTTTGGCATCGGGCGGGTCCGGATCCCTCTCGTCATTGTCCGGGTCAGTCTCCTTGCTGTTGCAAGGCTGTTTGGTGGTGGTTCTGGCTTTCGTGGAGGCTCAGACAGCACTTGGGATGGATGCCTCCGCGGTCCACTGGCGGGTGGTGGCATGGCTCACCCGGCATTGCCTCCCAGTCTTGGTGGGTCTGTGTTCGCCTTCTGTCATCCGGTGCTCCCGTGTGGCTCACGGTTTGGCTTTGGACGGCCTGTTGGCACCGGTGTCTGGCCGGTGTCTGGCTATGTTCCTACCCTCACCTTTGGGGTAGGAACATAGATTGACCAGTGAATCAAGAGCTTTGCCTTTCAGCTCAGCTCTTTCCTCACCATGAGGGACTGATGCAGATGCCGCAAAAATCTTCCTCCTGTTCCATCCTTCATTCACTCATGAACAAGTTCCCAAAATACTTGAACTCCTCCACAAGGGTCTTCACCAAAGTGTCCAAGACATGCAAGTCCAATGAGATGACCACAAAGCCGATCACTGAACTGTGGTCTAGGGTGCCCCGATGCCAAGTGCACATATGGACACCCTTATGCTTCAACATGGTGTTCGTTATGGACAGTCCATGATGAGCACAGAAGTCCAATAACAAAGCACCACTCAGGTTCAGATCGGGGGGGGGGGCAATCACACCCCTCCAGGTCTCACTGTCATTGCCCATGTGAGCATTAAAGTCCCCCTGCTGAACAATGGCATCCCCATCAGGAGCACTCTCCAGCACCCCATCTAGGGACTTCAAAAAGAGTGGGTACACTGAACTGTTATTTGGTGTATATTAGTCAGGCAATAGTCCGGACCTG
>JAQQAE010009024.1:0-14839 GCA_029823295.1 Pseudamia nigra
ATGGGAGTTTGTCGTGGGTCCAGAACGGATTAATTGGTTTTACATGTATTCCTATGGAAAAAGTCACTTCGGATAACAAATAATTCGGATACTGAACGTGACGCCGGAACAGATTAAATTTGTTGTCCGAGATACCACTGTATTCTTAACATGTTTATTTAATATTATTAAATGTGTGTAGTTTAAAAGTGTTTAGTTGCACCTGTCATGTTATGTGCATTTTCTGTCCCTATAGTTTGGGTCAATTGTCCATTCGTGCCACTGTTTGGACTGTTTAGCACTTGCCTCCACTAAGTGACACTAGTGTGTGTGTTTGTGTGTGTGTATCCATCCATCCATCCATCCATCCATCCATCAGTATTTCATATTTCTACAGTTTACTGGTAAACAAAGTACAAAGCAATATGTGAATAATGACTCAACATGAGTCATTATTTCAATTCAATATGTTAATAAAAGTAATGACATATATTTCATCAATTGTCTGAACAAAAATAATCTGCACCATATTTCAATTCACAATCAGTCAGTTTTGGCACTCACTCAGCACTGAGTTTACACAGACTTCCATCTAGCAGTTACTGTCAAACAAACACAAAAACACAATAAATAAAAACAGCTACCGGAAAGACAACCACACAGAATTTAAGGCAACATATTCAAAAGTAAATAATGGTCACTTCTTACCAAACAGTAACCAGATAAACATAATAAATCATGAACATTCATAAAACTCCCCCTTTCTACAATGGCGTTACACTCACCACACAATTTCTTTTTTCTCGCTAAAATAATTGAATTAGCTGCAATAATTTATATTGTAACAAAATCAGCTAACCACAGGGTTAGATATTCCTTATCTGTGTTCATTATGATGAAAAATGCATATTTATGCCTCGACAAGCATCTACCTCTACCTTTTAATGGGGAAAAGCAAGCAGCGAATCAGGTGGGGGAGGTAAAGTCAGCTGACCAACCTTGCATTGTGGGATTTTGAGTTTTGTACCAGTAATCAGCAGTTAATCTACGCCAATGGGTGTTATTGTGGGATTTTGAGTTATTGTGCATTGCGCATGCATTAATTGTGTGGAAATCTTTAATCTAATTAATCATGCAAGTGTATTAATCCATGTCAACACATTAATTTTAACAGCCCTATATATATATATAAGTCAACAATTATTCCTTTACAGAAGTGTAATATGACAATATGTTCATGTAATATGCTTCATCACTCTCGTTAGCTAACATTAGCTTGGGAATGAAGTTAGCTGAGAACACCAACTCCAACACAAACTTAACACAAGCACACACAATCTTATCACATTCATTAAACCTTTAAAATATTAAATAATCATATTAATTAATGACATATTGTTCAGTTATCTTAAAAAGCAGCTGCTAGAAATGTCTTCCAGAGGCCCAAGTTTTATTTTACATTTCAGAGACCGTACTTTTATACTGTTACAGTTAAGATGTATCACTGGTACTTATACCAGAACCTTTTTTCAATACAGCTACGTGTAAAGTCACTTTTCACCTCTGGTCAAATGTTTGTTTAAGCCGCTCGGCCTGCTGACCTGACTTCCTTTTGTCCTGAATTGTTTTTTCAGAGTTTGATGAGGCCCGACTCCCTCGTTCTCGCTTTTTAAGAGCGCCCCATTCCCATCCTGTCATAGTAAAAGGTTGCATCCCTCAAGGAGCGAATCTGTCAAACAATAGTAGAGAGACGAGCACAACAAGCAAACAAACCCGGAAAACAACAACAGCGGCCACGGGCGCAATCACGTTTGTCCTTGAATTTCCACACCTGTGAGCGCTGAACGTGGCAGGGCCATTTGTGAATTGGAAGCAACACGACATGTTTGTCCAGCATCAACTCGATGCGTGTTTATCCCCCTCGTTTTTCCAGCATTGTTTGTCTTTTCTTTGTGCCGCTGAAATGCTCAAATTGCATTTCTCAGATGTTGGGTTCCCTGGAGGTGTGCGCTTGGCGGCAGGTGTCTGCGGGAAAAAGGAAAAAACGGGGAGAGAGAGCAGGAAGAGGGACTGGAAGAAAGATAAAGAAAAAAAACACATGCATACTGAGAAAAAGAGACGAGGGCAGGAGAGATCTCCCACTCATTCTTCGTTGAGGAGCTGAATTTATGCCGGAATGCTTCATCTGCCATATATGCTCTTTAGCAATGTAAATGCATTCTGATGAACTTGGATCTTGCAACAATATGGCACACGTGTCTTATACAGCAGAAAGTTTTTCACAGTTAATTGTTTGGCAAAAGATGATAAACTATTCAGAACTCCTGTGAGCTACATCCAAGATATAGAAGTGTAAAACAAACATGCCTGTTTATTTATTTATTTCTCTCTCAGGTTCACGCAAAATCCAGCTAAAAAGCATGAGGTGCTTCTCGGCAGTAATAATCCGTTCTCCCTTATTTTATTTTCAAATCAATTAACTAACCTTGAGATGAGCTTTACTGCTGATAAGTGCTATACAGCACACGCTCAATCCCCCCTCAGCTTTTGAAAGAGGCTTCCTCTCCAGGCACTGAATAGCATATAATAGATATTGAACTGTAAATTTGAATTGAAAGCTCGGGTCATTGTGCCTCATTGACTTTCGACCACAAAAACCAAATGATGTCTTAGTTGAGAGAAATATATCAAAGGATATCAACAATTACGAGTCATAAACACGCCTGGAGACGTGCCTGGCGGGCGTATAGCAGCGGGAATTAGCATGTTGAGCTGATAAATATGCATGTAAAGACGCTCCCAGGGGAATAACATGCGTGTGATTGATAGCTTTGGAATTGAAGGATGTGTAAATTCCCTTTATTCTGGGGGTTGGTGCTGTTGTACCGACGAAATACATAGCACTTGTTAAAAGTTTTACCAACTTTATAATCCTTAATGCCACATCTGTTTGCTGTCTTTATAGCGCCTGTAAAACGTCATTAAATTATTACCACCAGCTGGCCTCATTGCAGAATAACCTCACTTATCTGTTATTCTCTCGGAATACTTTTGATTTATAGACCCTCTTAGAATAAATGATATTTTATACATATGTATATTTAAATAAACAAGGGGAAATGTGTTCTCTTAAATAATTCATGAGTTGTACTTTGAATAAGTAACTTAGGAGAAGTTTTTTTTTTTTTTTCCTCTCTTTCTTCCCCCAGACTGGTTTGTTTGTTTGTGGCAGACACCGATTGGAACAAGGTTTGATTGTAACGTTGACAGCTGAGCACGGAACACTTTTACTCTCGCAAATGTAAAGAATTAGATTTTCAAAAGAATATTTTGGGAGAACTGCGCAGCATATTCATTTTACTCAAATGAAAGACCCCTTTAAAATCCTACCTCCAGTAATTCCTCATTAATGCAGTATTAAAGTTAAAATTAAAGCCTTGTTATTTAGTATCTGCATGTTTATTTCAATTAAAATGTACACAAAAGCTGCTTTTTTCCCAAATAAATCTAACACACAGTGCAGTCAGTTTTCCCTCCCTATCATTCGACTGTAAAGAATTCCAGCACCCCCTAATGTCTATATGGAGAAATTGAAAATAAATGGCCAAATTGGACAAAATGACACCGTTCTCTGGATGTTTCTTGCACTCATGAAACGTGAAGAAATCTGAACTAATATCAAACCAAGAGGAGATGCAGTGCAGATACAGAGCGGTGCTTCTGCTGCTTATAAATAGCACTCGCCCTGGAGTAGCAATAAAGGCTGTTTGCATAGCTGCTATATGTTTAGTATGTAATGATATATTATTGCTCTAGGTAGTGGGAGCATGTCCTATGTGCTCGGCCCTCTTGGGTATAATTGCTTCGGAAGAGATAAACTGGTGAGGGAGAGTGAGAGAGAGAGAGGGGAGGGCAAGACAAGATATTAAAGATTAATAAGGTATGTGTGTTGTGTGTGTGTGTGTGTAAAGCTGTAAATCTCAGGAGTGATTCTTTTCATTTAGCTATAGTCCTTTATTTCCCGTTGTACTTATTTTTCGCTCACTCTGAAAGTCGGGCTATTTGGACGAGCTCTCAAAGGCCTCGTTGGCGCCCGTGTGTTTGTTTTGGACTGTTTCGAAACTTGCACACGTCAATCACAGGTAGAGACAAAATGAAATCTGTTTATGAAAAGAGGTTAAAAATAGAATTAATGCCACATAGGATTTAATACAGGGGTGTAAGGTTTTCAAAGGGAAACCTATAGCTTTAACAGTGTTTTATATTTGGTGGTAATTCCTGACATATATTGTTTTTCTCTACAAAAATAAAAGACTTAACAGAGAGCACTGTAATAATAAAGCAACCATAATCAAGAATAAAATTATAGAATTACATTAAATATGCCCTGCTTACTACTAAGTCTTAATTTGGTCAAGGCATATGCAAAAATGTAGCTACTTAAGGTCATCTTGATTTAATAAAAAAATGTCCTTTGGTGGTTAAATAAATATAATGCTTAGTTGTTTTGTATAGAATGTCTAAAATAGGCCTATAGTATAATGACTCAAATACATGCTTAAATTAAGTAAATCCTTCACCTCAAACATTGCAATCATGAATGTTTTATAATTTTTAAAAGTTTAAAAAATAAAATCAGTAAAATACAGCTTGTTTTTGACCCACTAATGAGATTACGTGACTTAATTATGAGGATGCACATCAACGCTGGTGGCAATACGTGTAAAATCCTGTTTGATGACATTTGCAGGCAAAAGTGAAAGGAGTTCAGGTGACCTGCCCTTCATTTCTCACAGGTTGAACTGGAGGCCATTGTATGACCAGGGTCACATGGGGGCAGTACGTCGATCAGCAGGTTAGGAGTATTTCAGGGCTCAGATAGATAGATAGATAGATAGATAGATAGATAGATAGATAGATAGATAGATAGATAGATTTAGTTTTTGGACAGAAAGACAACAAAGCTGCAGAAATATCTCAACCCTGTATGAAGCAAAACATATTCACGTGTTTTTATTCATTTTGTTTCATTTGCTCGTTTGGTGGAATTTTTTTGTGTTCATTTTATTCATTATTTTCACTGTTTAGCTTAGTTTTGTTCACTACTTTAGTCGTTTTAGAGAAATTTTGTTCATTTTCCTGATTTTCGTTTTTAAAAGTTTTATTCAGTTTTGTGTGACTTTTTTTGTGCATTGATTTCCTCATTTTGCGTCATTTTCTTATTTTTGTTCATTTTCGTGACTACTCTGTCATTTGCTTTTTTTTGTTAATTTGTTCATTTTTCATTCAGTTAATTTACAATTGAAGTCTTTTTAAGTTTTTAAAATCAATTTAAGTTTTGAAAATCATTTCAAGGATTTTTGTGGATTATTTTATTACATTTTGCCTGAAGCTTGTTATTTTTGGTTCATTTTCTTGTTTTTGTTCATTGACTTAATTATTCTATGTGTTCTTTTATCATTGTTTTGTTAATTTTATTTATTCTAGTGTTTAATCTTGATTATTGTGTTTGTTTTCTGGAGTATTTTCTTGAATTTTGTTTTAATTTTGGTTCATTTAGTTCTTTTATTTTTCCTTTTGACTGTCCTCCGTCGGTTCTCAAGGGTCACCAGAACCACCAAAGTCATCCTCACATCCTGGGAGAATGTGCAAAGGGAGGCTACATGATGGTATCCATGGTGCAGACAGGAGTGGGTGTGGTTAGCAGTAGCTCATTTGCATTTAAATGAACAGACACAAAAACAGCATAAGGCTGAAAAACAGGAGTGTAGGTGGACGGTAGGAAGGCACACATTCCAGTGACGGGGGGGAAGAGAGAAGCTTCTGATTGCAGACCTCAGAGCTCAATATTTGACTCCACCCACACTGAGGTATTTGACCCCACCTACATTGAGGTCTGCAGTCTGCAATAAGGGATTCTGGGAAACAGATGAACCTGTCAAAAGAAGGTGAAATATGTTTCCTTTAAGCTGCATTAACATTTTAGCTTAGTTTAGTAGCTCAGAAGGTCTTAGATACCTCGGATCAGTGTCTTTCTTATTTATATACATATATTTATTTCATTAATAAAACAAAAAGATATGTATACCATTATTGTTTTTAATGTAGAAAATATCAGCAGGGTTCTCCATGTAGCCCAGCAAGCAGGTTGACATTAAAATGTACAACATCATAGCAGATTGTTTTCTCTATTTTAACAGCAACCCCTTATACAAGTTCTCAGTTTATTAATATTACTAGTATTTCTTTGGTGGCCTGTTTTTGAGATGAGGCTCTTGATACATTAACTGTCACTACAGACCATTCATAGTGACATATGATATTTTCAGACAGTTTCAAAGACACCGAAATCCTTAAATTGTCGACTTTGCGCACATTGTGAGAGCTAATGTCTTGGTTTACAGGCACACTTTGATCTAGGAAGCAAACTATAATGAAATAAAATGATTTTGTGATTTTTCCATCTACATGTCCACGAGGTCTGTTTCTTAGTTACAGTAGAGGATCCACGCTGTTGGCTCCCTCCTAACAGATTTAAGTCCTGCTTGTCAGGTTTGGAGCTTTAGAGAAGAGCTGTGCATATTTACAAAATTTCAATTTTCAATGCAAGAAAACCAATGCGTCAGTGTGTATTATGGTGGCTTATTGCTTTAAATTCCAATTAAAACAGTAAAGCATGTGTGTATGTACAGTACATTCATTTACACAGAGACAAACACACACACAGACACACAAATACCGGGAGTATCAGTGTGAAGCTCAGAATAAAGGAGCCTGTGAATTTGGCCAGGTTTCCGTGTCAGAAGCAGCCTGTATGTAGGTTTGCGTTTCTCAGGCTTTAGAAGGTTCTTTTTTCACACCCTGCTGTTTTCCCCTGATAATTTAATGTCCATATTCTTCTCTTCAGGCATTAAAACCCTCTGAAGTTCATTCTCAGTCTTTGTACTCTATGAGGCTGCACAGTGGGGCTGGGAAACACACACCACACTCTGTAGGTCCTCTGTTGTATTGCCTACTGAGTGCCCAACCAATTACCAAGTTCAAACACGCAGCTATCACTCTGTTTTTGCTGCTATCCTCTGATTTGGACGGCGTTTGTACCAGGCTTTTTTCTCTCGCGTGCTTTTCAAACTGAACTTCTAATAGAGATGGATGTTGATCAGTCTGTTACACATCCACAGACATGACGAAGCAAAACACAAACTTCTGCTTCATTCTGTCATGCATTTACATTTACTAGTTTGGTGAAAACTGACAGAACTATTAATATAACTTAAAAACACACAATAAATATAAACTCATAACACACTTGTTCAAGCATCTTTATGAGGCAAAGCGAGTATATCGGCTCTTATCCAAGACTGGATTAGTTGCTACAGCTGCCCTTGTTGCATGCATTATGTATATAACTGGGAATACATCATTACATTACAACTTCAACTTTGACCCTTGTATACATCCACCACATTCTGTAGCATGAAACCGTGACATGTGACATATCTTCTCCCAAAACTTGGAAAGATCAACTTTCAACTTTATTTATAAAGCACTTTAAAACAACAATAGCTGAAACAAAGTGCTATACATCAGGGACAAATAAAAAAACAAGTAATAACTCTGAGAAATAAAAACAAGAAAAGAGAAAAGAGTTCACTGACACCGTAAAACAAATGTCACATAATTAAAACAGTAAACAATAAAAAATAATATAAAATCCATACAATAAAACAATAAGAGCAAATAAAGTCAATGTCTCATGCTGGATCGAAAGCCAAGGAGTAAAAATGGTTTTTAAGACGAGTTTTAAAAATGGACAGTGAGGAGCCTGTCTAAGGTTTAAAGGCAGATCGTTCCACAGGTTAGAATCAACCACAGAAAAGGCTCTGTCACCTCTGAGCTTCCTCTTTGATTTGGGCACAGCCAGAAGCAGCTGGTCAGCTGACCTGAGAGCAGGGGTGTAGGGGTGGAGCAGCTCAGTGACATAAGGCGGGACAAAAGCATTTAAACATTTAAAGACAAATAAAAGAATTTTAAAATAAACTCTAAAATGCACAAGCAGCCAGTGCAGCGAGGCCAGAATTGGTGTGATGTGTTCACTTCTCCGTGCTCCAGTTAAAAGCGGCATTTTGGAACAGCTGGAGATGAACGAGTGAAGACTGACCGACACCAACATAAAGAGCATTACAGTAATCCAGCCATGATGAAATAAAGGCATGAATCACTGTTTCAAAATGCTGCTTTGAGAGAAAGGGTTTCACCTTTGCCAACCATCTTAAATGAAAAAAAAACAGACTTCACCACAGATCGAATTTGGTTGTCCAGTTTAAAATCACTGTCCATCTTAAAACCTAGGTTTGTTACAGCAGCCTTTACAAGGGCCTCAAATCATCAAATGGGGGCGTACAGGATGCACTGGGTCCAAACACCATCACTTCTGTTTTGTTTTCATTAAAACTCAAGAAGTTTCCTGCCATCAGATCAGAGGACTCCTTAAATTTAAAATGAAATAGACAGAATAAAATGAACCAAATAAACTAAAGATAAGCAACATGAATAAAAATGAACAGAATAACCCACAGAAATTATAAAATAAGCAATAATTAAACAAAATAGTCACCAATATGAACAAAAATGAACAGAAGAACTCTGAAAATTAACAAAAAAAGCGATGAATTAACTAAATATTCAGCAATATGGACAAAAATGAGCAGAACTATTCTAAAAATTTACAAAATAACCAATAAATGAACAAAATCACCACCAAAATGAACAAAAAGGAGCTGAATAATCCTCAAAGTGAACAAAATAAGCAAAAAATGAACAAAATGACCAGCAAAATGAACAAAAATGAAAAGAATAATCCTCAAAATTAACAAAATAAGAAATAAATGAACAAAATAACCAGCAATAGAAACAAAAATGAGCTGAATAATGCATAGAATTAACAAAATAAGCCACAGATGACTAAAATAACCAACAGTATGAACAGAAATGAACAGACGAAGCCGCAGCATTTACAAAATAAGCAATAAACGAACAAAGTAGTTAGCAAAACAGATAAAATAATGCCTCAAAATAAATAAAATAACATCCCACATTAACAGAACTGAAAATAATAAATAAAAATAAACCCCCCCCTCCCCCATCATCAAGGCCAAGCAGTACAGCAACTGGATGCAGCAACATCCACACCACAGACGCGACCCTTATCATCTGCTGAGCAGGCGACCATATTCAGGCTGCGAACAGGTTATATCACCTCCACAACATGTTCCACATTGCACCAGCAGAACAGTGCGAGGCAACAGAACACCTGCTGCTGTCGCGCCCACTACACAAGACCCTAAAGCGTGGACAGAGGGTACACCGCTGGCAGGGGAGCTCCATGGCAGCCTGGAGGCATGTGTTCGAGAAGAAGACGAAGATCCAACCAATAAAGAAAATCACAAAATAATTCTCAGGATGACCATACTATTCGAGAAGTAAACCAAACGAGAGAAAAAAAAATTAACCCTTTCATGCATGGTGTTTACTAGAGGTCGACCGATTATCGGCGCTGATATTTGGAATTTTGACGTAGATCGGTATCAGTGTTATTTTTTAATCTGACCGGCCGATATCAAGAAATCAATTAAAGAACTGTTTCATTTTGGCTTAGACGCTGCTGCCCCTCTCTCTTTCTCTCTCCTGCACTTCTGTCTCCAGTATTGTTCCGCCCACGGTGCCATCTGATTGGTTAAACAGCCACAGTATGTGTAAGTGGCAGAGCCACTCAAACAGAGACTGTGCTCACACACACACGGCGGAACCGTAAAGTTTTGTCGTGTGGTTCTGCACATGACAAAACACATGTGTTTGCACTTTACAGAAAGCAAACACAAGTCAGAGGTAATGCAGAAAACTCCCAAAATTGTAATAAACATCCCACAACTACTTCTAACATTACAGTGTGCAGCTAGTTTTTAGCATATCATTAGCTCACCAGTCCTGCTCTCAGTAGACTATGTATTATCAATGGTGAGAATGTATGTCATGTGGAGAATAGTGTGTGTTTGCCTGAAAGTCACATGACAAACTCTACAGGTCACGACCACTACAATAGCTTCTGAGTCTAGGATCCATGCACTTCTGGACCTATTTATTTTCCATTTGTTTGGTTAAATAAACATCTTCTTTAGACATTTAAACAAAGTTAAGTGTTTGTATTATTCAACATTTTTATGCCAATTTTTACACTTTTACCGCAAATAAATATCGGCTCCAAATATTGGTTATCAGCCTCCTTAACTACTAATAATCTGTATCAGTATCAGTCCTGAAAAACCCATATCGGTCGATCACTAGTGTTTACTATGCTACCCAAAGGTAAACTTACAGGACGAGGTAACATTGAATTTATAGTAGTTACTAAAAGGCAAAAAACCAAAATAATCAGGAAACAGGAGGGAAAGGTAAGAAGGAAAAGGTACAGAAGTGTATGAAATATGATTTGAAGTGAACAAAATCAGAAGGAAAAAGGAACAAAACAATCAAAAATATGAAAAAAGTGAATAAAATTGGAAGACAAAGGAACAAAATAAGAAGGAAAATGAGCTTACAATTGTATTTCACTAAACTGACATTATTTTACTGATTGTTTGGAAATGTCACAAACCTGAAGATGTCTCATCCCCAGTTTTTTTTTTTTTTTTTTAATCATGCCTTAAAGAGTTAAACAGTGAATAAGTTTGGGAACAGCAGCACTAGATCTTTTCTGACATAACCATTCTTTCAGTTAGTTAATTTACCCTAGTGGTCAACGGTGATGCTGAGCCCACTTACATGCACACTAAAAACCCCATCAATATCTGACTTCGCCTTGGATGCCCTCTTGAACTTTTCCAGCAAGTTCATCAATTTTGAGTCAGCAATCCCACGCAATCTCTTCAGAGATTGCAAATTTTCTAGTTCTCAAATTGTTATGGTCATGTGAACGGGCGAAGTTCGGCATTGTACATTGAAAGTTTACTGTGTAACCATTTAGTAAAATGTTGGTCACCTGTAAAGCCAGATTTATTTATACGGCACATTTACAACAACTCATGCTGCCCAAAGTGCTTTAGCAGCTAAAATAAAATAACAGTGAGACAATAAACCATGTAAACGACAATAGTACAAACACAAGACCAAAGTGGGATACAATAAAACAAATTAGACTAAAATAAAATAGCAAAATACAATTAAAAGTAAATCGAATAGGTTGTGGTGAAGTGGCAGAAAGAAATCAAATGAACATCTCTGTCCTCACCCTCCGCTATGGTGGCTGCAGAAAACATGAAAGTTTATTGTTTTCTATGCTTTTTAGTGAAGTAGATATTGACTCAATATACTGAGTAACAGTAATGTACCAGATCTTTATCGAGCCCATAGTAGGATCTGTAAACAGTGATTTTCCAGCCATTCTCATTTTTGTGTAGTACAATCACTTACTACATTTAAGTAAAATGAGCTGATATCTTGTTTACTAAATGAAAACACTGGCTCTAAAGCGTAACTTTGATGATTTAGAGGAGGGTGAGGTGTGGGCTATTCATTTGGTTTCCCTCTGCCACAAGAATGTGCACAGGTTCAGAGAAAAAATTCATACAATACATAATTTTAAAAATAAAAGGAGAATGGTCCCTCGCTATATCGCGGTTCACTTCCACGGCCTCACTGTGTCGCTGAATTATTTTTTTTTGGTGCAATTTTCATGTATTTTTTATACAGTGTATGAACGTGCATCGTGTTCTGTGTCCTGATTGGCTAAAGGAGAACCCGCATATTGTGTTCTGCATCCTGATTGGCTAAGGCCATTGTCAGTCATCTCCTCCGTGTTGTCTCTCCTGTGCAGTGCAGAGTGCGTTCAGCTTCACCGGACATGCACCGGTGCTCGATCGCTGCCGGTGACTCTGAAGTGCTGTATGTTTGCGGATTTTCTCTCTGACGGAGGTCCGCAGCGTCGACGGGGACTTCATTGGAGGGCGGGGCGCTGCGGTGGAGCGCGGGGGAGGGGGGCTGTGACGCGGTCACTGTTGGTGGTTTCTTGTGTGTCCAGCTTCGTACTGTAGGTTGATTGTCGAAATTAAATTTGTTGTTTCTGGAGGCCATCATGTTTTGTTTCTTTGTAGGAAAGCGTTTGTTTTTTTTTGTTTCTCAAACAAATGTACTACTGAATCTACTTCGCGGATTTCGCTTATCGCAAGTTATTTTTAGCGCGTAACCCCCACAATAAACGAGGGACCACTGTATTTAAAAAAAGCCAAAGTCACACCAAATGAAATGATGGCATCCCAGATATTACTTTTTGATACATATGTTTTGTTTCAGATGGGGTCAAAATGAAGAGGAAGAAAAAAAAAATGCACATTATTAGACACAAGCATTCGCTCATATACAAGTATATTCAATTTCGCATAATTAAAATTTGCAAATATGGAATTTTACTTTACATGACCTTCCACCTCCTAATCACCTTTAAAGAGTGTACACCTTTTTTAACGTGTCCTTAAAATATGTTTTTGACACTAGGATATATTTTTGTCCCACATGATGTGAAATAATGGCGAATACATAGATTCTGAATATTTTTTGTTAAGAGAGGACCCTATTCCTTCTAATACCTTTCATATAAAGATCCTATATGTGTCCCTGATCTTCAGAAGGCCATTAACGTGTTTGTTTTGTCATGGCTTCATTACTGTCACAGCCTCCACTCAGGTGTGTCTCAGTCCCTCCTCCGTCCTCTGCAGTTGGTTCAAAACGCTGCTGCTCAGATTTCAACAGGCACTTGTAAGACAGAACACATCACACCTGCCTGGGCTTCTTTGCAGTGGCTCCCTGTTCATTTTTGAATGGATTTTAATATTTTATTGTTTGTTTTTAAGTCTTCAAACAGGTTAACACCTTATCTTGCTGATCTTTAGCCCCACACACTCCTTCCGGATCACTGAGATCTACGGACCATCGACCTGAAGTCCATGTTAAAACAAAGAGGAAATAGATTTTTAACTGTCACCCCCAAACCATGGAGCAGCCTCCCCTCCACATGAAGACCTAACAAACAGTGGACACTTTTAACTTTTAAAGCTCGATCTCTGGTGTTTAAATCAGACTGAGCCTTGACATTTCTGTTGGCTCTTATTTTAGTGCTTGTCTTTTACTGTTTTATAATATATATAATGTTCATAATGTATATTTTTATATAGTGGTTTTATTGCTGCTGGTCCCCTTTTAATTAATTTATTTGTATTTTACTTATTTATTTTAAGGTTGTTTTTAGATGTGCTTATAAGTAAGCACATTTAAAACCTTATGGGATACGTACAGTATATTAATATGAATATCAGGGCTGTCAAAATTAATGCGATAACACAGATTAAACCATTTGCATCATTAATTAGATTAAAAATTTTAACGCAATTAACACATGCGCAATGCACAGTAACTCAGAATCTCACAATTACACCCACTGACACAGATTAACCACTGTTTATTAGTAAACAACTCAAAAATGCAACTATCTGGCAGCAGAACCAACTCCAACCAGCATATTGTTCCTCTGGAGGAGAAGTTCGAATACAAAAAAAGATGGAGCAATAGCCCGACATAAAGTATGTTGCACGTTCTGCGAGAGGGAGTTTTCGCACACAGTTATAAACAAATGCCATGTGGAGCAAACTCTTTTCTCATTGGTCAGAAATGATCTCAAGGAGGAAGAGTTTACTATATATTCTTGCCCCACGGGAAAAACAACAAGCATGTATCATCAGCAGCCGGTGTGGTTAGTTTTTTATGTGGTTCGTCTCTCAGCGACCCGCGGTTCCGCGCAGTGACACGTTCAGTACAGTATTCATTTCATCAGATGCACCAGAGAACAACATAAAAAAACTAACCACACCGGCAGCTGATGATACATGGTTGTTTTTTTCCGGCGGGACATGAACAGAGTAAACTCTTCCTCCTTCCAGAGATGATTTCTGACCAAAGTCTACGTCTGACAAACTGACTGACACAATTGCCAGGTGGCCTGTAGGAAACAGCAGAGGGGCTTTATGAAGGTTTACAAATTGCATCTCAAGATGCTTTATACAAAACACCATCAAGAAGCATCATAATGACGAAAATCCACAGGCTCTATGAAACTGAAAAGAAAATAAATAAAGACAGTTGTCTTTATTTATTTATAGTCCAGTGTCTCTGAACTTCAGTGAGTAACACGAACTATTTAAATATCTTGATCCTCCTGCAACCACTGTTTAGTTTAAATAAACACAAGTAAAATTTATATATCACCGTCTGTCATGAGGGTTTTTACTCCCACAAAATTAAAAACAATGATTAATCAAAATTAATCCAGTCACCCTGTGATAAATTTAGATTAATAATGGATGGGTATTAATTGTGATTTATTGAAATTAATCCACAGTGACCCTGTGATTAATCTGATTAAAAAATGTAATTGTTTGACAGCCCTAGTTTTCATCAAAATGAGCAAAAAGTCTAATACAATAAACCAGAAAATGAGTAAAAATTAAGATAATAATCCACACAATGAGCAAAATTAACAAAATAATCCAACAGTGAACAAAAATGTGCATTGTATTTGTTTTTAGAGACCAAAGTCTTGAATGTCAGCTGGTGTTGATGCACAACACCATTGTGGTCGTAGCATCCCCTTTTCAAGAGGATGAAGGAATTAAAGAGAATCCTTATAGTGAAAAGGTAAACAAACTGGAAAACTATTATATATTCACTATACCGTATGTTCAGTTTGCAAACCTCCATATAGACAGGAACGTTAAAGGAACCTTCGCCTTGTGTGCATGTAAGTATCTAAACA
>JAQQAE010009025.1:0-14839 GCA_029823295.1 Pseudamia nigra
GGTTTTGTTCAGTTCGTGCCAGACTGTTGGGGTGACTGGTTGGTGGGGAATAAAGTGCTTGTGTGTGAACCGCCGGTCTCCTCGCCGTTTTTACTCCACATGGCCGCCCAGCGCCACAGTATATTTTGCTTTATATTCCAATGAGCTCCTGTTGACCACGCCATTTACCAGTCAGTGCCATGGATACCATCAGCACATTATCCCAGGGTGTCAGGATAATTTTGGTGTGTCCTGTAATACTGGTTTGTGACATCACAAATATCCAGAAATCCAAATTGTTCCATGTCTTATTATCTGTAAAGGAGTGGTGGGTGTTTTTTTTTCCCTCTGAGCTAGAATTTTGATACTTAAACATTACTTTTAGAGCCCCCCAGACCTTCTTTAATAATAGAAAGAGCTCTTATATTTAATTTTCTACATTTTTTCTTCTTTAAATGTACAGTATATACAGAGCTTACATGCGTCTATTAAATGCCTCTGTAAGGATGCTGACAAAATGTAGGCTGTCAATTTCATTTTTCAATGGCCTCCTTTTAACTCAGTCACATACTGTACACTCTAGTTTCACTGATGTGATCTGATTATCTCACCATTTCATCACAAACCACCCCGACTGGCTTAACCACCGGTCATTCCCAAGGTGCTCTGGGATCATATTCTGACAGTGTAAACACAGAATAATGCACTTTTTTATGGCTAATTTTATAATAGAAAATATTGCAGTGGCTCATGGGAGCAGGACTAATTTTAGCGTTTTCAAATTTAGAATTATACTGGCTTATGGTGGCAGGACAAGCTGCTTTAAAAGTGACATATTGTAAACAATTTTAACAAGGCAGCTCAGCTCAAAATACAACAGGGATCCATCATTCTATCCTGTTTGTAAATTGTTGATTTTCAGCTCTTTATTAAAAGTCTGTGTCTTTTATTTTATACTCTGTGGCTCAGGAGTGAGTATAAATTCTGGATGCCTGTATGAGAGTAGCTAGAACTGAAGAAGCTCCCTGCATAGGTAGTGAAACATATTCAAATAAAATTTCCAGTCCAGTCGCCAGAAGGAAAATCACACGCCTTGGATACGATGACCTGGATGACTGAGAACCTTCACAGATATGACTTGTTCTTACTTTTAATGCCACAGGTTAGGAAGTTTGAAAATGGCTGGTTTTTCCTGTTTTTCATCTTATGTGGATTTCTCAGACTTGAAGGTCCTGAGCAACTTTATATTTTCACAGCTTTTATTTTACATCACAGAGTTTATACAAACGTCAAAACCCAGTTAATGGATGTTCAGAGTGTGGGACTTAATAGTGACAGTGATTGATAGTTTTTTGTACTGCTGAGCGCACTATAATTCAAGTAATCTGAAAAAGGAACCAGAATTTTATTCACTTCTGCAGTGCTATAGGAAATCTACTGCATGTTCAGATGTTGCAGAAGTGACTACTCTGCAGCTAAACCTTTCCACGATGACGGTTCTGTTTTATATATATTTATATCTGTTCTATTGATACGCCCCCCAAAGAGAGGACTGCAGAAGGTAGGAGTGTATTTAAAAATTTGGGTGTTTTTTCCCCCTGATTTCTGCAGCTTTCATCACTTTTAATTAGTGACTGCATTATTAATGTGAGTAATATCAGCCATATTCCTGCTCAGTCTTGGTAAAGCTTCCATGAAGGCAAACAAATACCAAGGTCTTTTCAAAGTAAGTAAGAGTTCACTTAGTTCAATAAGTTTTATTTCAAGGTTTGCTGCAGATGAAGAGTTATTAATAAAACCCAGAGTGCCACAGACTCTATCATCTCCTCTCAGGGAAATGTAGCCTTGCATTGCTCCATTTATCGTCGCCTCCCAGGAGAACGGGGTCGCTGAGGGGTAAGCTGCCGGGGACTGGAAGAAGGTGGAGGGATTTTCTATGGTATGACACTGTATAAACTTTGCCAGATAGCATAAAAAGTTTTTCTTTCACCATATGAGGAAATTACCCTTTCTCATTTTGGTGCACTTTTTCACAAAGAAGGAAACAAGTTTTAAAAGAGATCAATTGCATCTAAGTGTCTGTTACATGGCCGGACAAAGACCTGTGTGTGTCCAATAAAAGAGTGTTATTTTATTGCCTCAGGATCCTCAGAGAGAACTAACAATTTTCTCGAGAGATGAAGGAGGAAGAAGGGAACAATCAATTGAAGAATGCAGTAACACCAGAAAACGGTTGGGGCATTGATTCACTCCATTGTGCACTGAGATAAAAGAGATTATTACAGGAAATCCTTGCTCTAAAGACAAGAGGAAAAGGCATTATTATTCTATGAGTTAAATCTTATAAACTTAAAGTCATAACTGGTGCTTTTCAGAAGAATCAAGGGATACCAAGCCTCTCTCTTATGTGTTGTATTGATCAAAGCCATGGAGAAAAGATTAGATTGAAAACTTGATCTACCTGAATACAAATTTTTTGTTTTTTTTAAAAATTGAATTTAACTGAAGACATCCACACTGTGAGGGAAAAGATATGGAATTATGTAGTAAATAAAAAAGCTAAAGAAACCAGAATGTTTTATATTTTAGATTGTCCATAGTAGCCACATTTAGCTTGGGTGGCCTGACTTTTGCACTGTCATGGTATTCTCTCCTCTATAGAAGCAAATAGCATTCATCACACACACAAAAAAGAAGAAGAAGAAAAAAAAACATTAGACACACTATCTTGTAATTACAAGATTCGTATCTCATTATTGTGACTTACAGATCTCGTAACTATAACTTACAGATCTTGTAATTACAGTATGAGATATGTCTGTGGTGCTGTCACTGCTCCTCGGTTTCGTAACTAACCACTATTTTTGTGGCATTTAGAAAGTATGGAATTATGCACATTTCTGTTGTAGGATGTTTCTGATACATTTCCTGCGCATTAACCCAATGTATGAGATTTTGATAGGTATGGAAAAATGTCACAGCACCCGCTTGGATGCATTTTAAATCCATGAACTCTCCCGTACTGACCTGACTGCTCCTGCAGGAAGAGAGCAGCTCCTAATGGATCAGTGTGCACCCTCACTCTGAACAATCCCAATGATTTTAGACATCTTCATAGTGTTATATACTAATATTGTCATCCTCACTAGGAAACATTAATATTTCCCAGTGTTTCAGTCCAGGAAAGAAATAAAAGCAGCTTATGTCTGGCAGAATCACACTTCTGATTCTGAAAGCCATTTTCCCTACTGTCTTTAACAAAGATGAAGGGATTACTGAGATCCTTAACTTTTTTTCATAATTACAAGCTCTTTTCTTGTAATATTTTATTGTAAAGATTTTGTAATTGCAAGAAAAGATCTTGTAGTTGTGAGATACAGAGTCTAAAAATATTTTTCTTCAGTGAATGCAATGAACTGCCATACTCCTCCGATTGATGAGGCAGTCAAGAGTTAATCTGTGACCTTCTTAATCTCTGTTGCGCTGCAACAAAAGGCCTAAAACACTATACGAATCATGTAAAATTATAGTCATAGTGCACATCAAATTAAACAGAAGAAACTCCGCCACAAGCACACAAGTCATATTTACACACCAAACACAACTCCAACACCAAGCAAAAAAGTGATCAAATATCTAAATCCCAAAATAGAGGCCTAAAAAAGAGGCTGGAGCTGTGCTTTAAAGCATCAGTTGTCTTGTGCAGACGCAGGGTGAATACAGAGTCAACAGCCCTATTAGTGCCACTACAACTACTGTACAAATCCATATTGTGGACAAAGAAAATACAGTCCATCATTACTTGAAATGAACAAAGAAATTAAGGTTAGTCAATCTGAAAAAAGTGCAATTGGATGGATTGTATGGATTTGTAGTAGTTGTAGTTGCACTAATAGGGCCATTGACTCCATACTCACCCAATTAATGGTCTAGAGCTCATTAAGGAGACAAAAAACAACACAATTTAACACTTGACAAGCAAAACTTGTGAACTGAAAATTGTTCCAGGCGTCTGCCTTGTGAATCTGACGAGCGAATGTCAAAGCTATCATCAAAGCTGAATATGGCTACTTTGGACAATTTAGAAGACAAAGCATGAACTGTTATTTTAAAATTTCTTTATGTATTGATTTGGATCCCCATTAGCTCCCACCATGGCAATTACTCCTTCTTAGAATCCATTAAATTAAGATACACTGAAGTAAGTTATACAATTTCAAATGCAACCTACACACTTGTATTAATACTCATAAAGTTGAGCAGGATATGGTTTTATAAGACTCTTGTACCAATATCCCCCATCTTCCTGATTGCATGAGGCAGTCTATTCCATTCAAGAGAGGCTCTGACCAAAACAGACTGTTTAAAGAAGTTCCTTCTTATCAAAGGGATTATTAGAGACCGGATATTTGTGATAAATTTGTAAAATCATTATGTTTGACACTTTTTTGTTTCCAACATACATCCGTGGGTGTCCTTTCACAGTTTAGATGTCTTCAGTATTAATATACATTCTTGAAAATAATAAAAATAAAGAAAAAACACATTTTTAACCGGCAGTGTGTGTTTTGAAAGATGAGCTTTTATCTTCTACAACACCACTTTTTCTTTACGCACAAAACCCTCCATACCTTGTAGCTATACCCAAAATGACACATACGCTGTACTGTTCTGTATAGGGCAATGGGGGGATTACGATGCCCTCTGTGCTCTCTATGTATAAATTGCTCATCTCAAGGTTATGAAAAAAGCAAATAGTCTTAGGCACAGACGATGATACACTAATGAAAGCACAATTATGAACATTGTTCTTCATTTCCTCAGTCAGATCCTCCTTAAATGTCCATCTGTATTCCCCAGACATTGTTTTTCCTGCCTTAAAGCTACATTTTCCTCCGAACGTGTGGGTGGTTCAGTACAAACGGAATGGGTTCATGCTCAAGATGTTGTTGTTTCTGTCTGACAACTTATCAGACAGTTTTATGAGGTCAGTGACCGTAACCCATGTTTGTGCGCATGTACTGTATACACTTAAAATACAAAAACGGGTGAGCAAGCTGTGATTCACTCGTCGCTTCCCTTAAGTGTTATTTTTAGCCTGTAGCAGAGAATTCATCTGGCCAAACAGACTCAGTGGATATGCTTTGAAGGACCCAACCTTTGGCCGGAGCTGCTATCTTCAAGTGTAAGGCGAGCAGCCAAGAGCTACATGAAGTGTTGCTTTTTCTTTTTTTTCTGCCGATTAATTTTCCGTATTCCAGTAATTAATGTGTTCCTTCCTGATTCTGTGTCCTTGCAGTGGCACGGGGCAAATGTCTCTCCTCGGGGATGCTGGCGCTCGGCCTGGGACCCGTTTTCAGCGGGAGTTAATGTCAGGGAAATTTGAGACAAAGCAGTTTAATCCGTTTTTGTTATGTGCAAAGTGCTGCACCTTGCCACAGTGTTGTAAAATACTGCAGGCATGTCGTCAAACTGGGGCGAAAAGATGACACAGAGAAAAGGAAACTTGAATATACATATGTTGATCTTTAAGTTATTTTTAGATAATTAAGTTAGAGTTGAAATTTGTGGTTTGTTTTGTCATTTTGTGGGTTCTTTTGGTCACTTTTTCTTTGTTTTGGGTCAAATATGTTTATTTTGCTATATTTTGCATTTGTTTTGGTTATTTTCTGTTCATTTTTCCCCCTATTTTGTTGTTTGGTCTGTTTTATTTTATGGATTTTTTCACTCATTTCTTGTACTTTTTGGTCATTTAAAAATAGTTTGTTCATTTAGCTTTCTTTTTCAATTGTTTTGTTCATGTTTCTGTTAATTTTTTTTTCATTTTTGTCATTTGTTTTGTCTATATTTGCCTAATTTTGCTTATTCCTTGTTTATTGTTGGTCATTTTTGACATAGTACATTTTGCTTTCTATTTTGATAGTTTTGTTCATTTTTTGTTTTTTATTTAGTTTTTTGTTGTTGCTTGATTTTGCTCATTTTGTTTGTTTTTTTAAATTTTTTGACAAATTTGTTCATTTTGCTTTATTTTATTACTTCAATTGCAGTTTTTCATTTATTGTTCAGTTCATTTTGCGGGTTCCTTTCCTCTTTCATGATTAGTTTTGGTCATTTTTTGTTTTTGTTCATTTTGCTTTGTTTTTCAATTGCTTTTTTTATTTTTGTGATTTATTTAGTTTATTTATTTATTTTTTCATTTTTTGGTGTGGTTTGCACATTGGTTATTTAGCAGTTTATTTTGTGCATTGCTTAGATAGTTTTGAGTTCTTCTTTTCTCATTTTCTGGTTTAGTTTTTATCATTTTGTTCATTTCGGGGGTAGCTTTAATAATTTTTTCTTCCTTTATTTATTTTGTAGATTTTGATTCCATTTTATTCTCACTATCACAGTATTAAATCAAAAATGACCAGCCAAAGTTACAAGCTTCCATTCCTATACATCTTAATAGTGTTTCCATTGTGAGAGTGATGTATGAATGAATTTACTGGGAAAAACTTTGATGTTATGATTCTTTCTTCTCTCACATTTGGGTCCCAGGGAGACGCCACATTGTTCTTCTGGATCTGTTTTTCTTCTCTTTTTTATAGTAGACTTAATCACATTTATTGCAGCAGCTGTTCTCACTCACTTCAGAGTTGCTGATTTGTTTTGGTTGATTTTGAGCCATGATTAAAACACTGCCATATTATGCCTTATCTTTAATTCTGAATGTGATTGTGACCCCAAATGCATCTAAAAACATCCAGACAGGAACATCTTTACACTTGAACCTTTTGCATTCTCGTTGCACATATTCGGATATATGTCTACAACTCATCAGAAGAGAGTGTGACAAACCCCTATGTTTGATTTAAAGTAGTCCGTCATATCTCAGGGGCATTCAGGTATAATTTTGGATCAAAGAGGGGATGTGCAATTAGTTTTAGTGCAGGTCTATATAATCAATGCAAGGCACTATTTCAGTCTGGTCCCAGTGTATTATCTGAACAACGAAGGCTGATATGCGGAGAACTGGACGTGTGATGTTGTGCCAGTGGAATGTCCGACGTCCAGCGAGGCAGCTGTCAAAGGCAGATCAGCTCTAGGCCATATTTTCTCCATCCTGACGAGCTGCCTGAGCAAGAAAGACAATTCAAAAGGATCACTGTAGTTAGAAAAACTCGCTTCTGAAGTCAAGGTTCAGCTCTGGAGTAATATAGTTCAGAATAGTGGCCTGAAAGTCCTGTTAGCTCCACTGAATGTATGTTTATTTAACTTAAAATAGATGAAAAACTAAAAAAGTAAATATTCCCTTTAGGTCCGGCCAGAAGTGGGGAGTAATCAAGTACATTTGCTCCTTTACGTGTACAATGAGTAGTTTTACCTGTACTTCTGAGAGTAATTGTTTTTCAGAAGACTTTTCCTCTTACTCAGTTACATTTGTGATTAAATAATTTACAAAATAATCAATTAAACTAAAAAAAGACCTAGATAATCAAATCCATCCATCCTTTTTCATTTATCCTGGTCAGAGTCATGGGGGTAGCAGCCTAAGCACAGAAGCCCAGACTTCCTTCTCCCCAGCCACCTCCTCCAGCTCCTCTGGGGGGACCCCCAGGTGTTCCCAGGCCAGTTGAGAGACATAGTCCCCCCAGAGTGTGCTGGGTCTGCCCCAGGACCTCCTCTCAGTTGAAGCTAGTTTTGGCAACCAGGGATTAGACCACCCAGGCCCCTGCCTTCAACTGCCACTCAAACTGCACAGCACCGGACCCTTACAACCCTTCCTGCAGGTGGTGGGCCCACAGGAAGGCATTGTCCTGGGGGTCTTCTGAATCACTCAGTCTGACATGGCACCCAGGACCAATTTGCCTTGGGAGACCCTACTGACAACGTAGCTCCTAGGATTAGACAGACATCAGGGATGAGTCTGAGATGAGGCAGGTGAATCTCAGTGAACATTTGTCAGAACACAAGGTTCCGCTGCCACTGAGGACTCTTTCAAGGTGATTCTTTTTATTTTACAAGTCTATTTTATTCATCGACATAAAAGACAACTGAATACGAGTACCAAAAATATCACATTTTAAAGAATATGCCCCTCTTTTACAAGGCAGAGTGCAACACAGTCAACAATCATGTTAACTCTTGATTCTGTTCAGTCTTTACCATTCAAAGAAACTCACAAAGTGATTTTCCAGTCACAAAGCAACAAAATTAATTCTGTTTCAACAATAAAAACTTTGTAAAATGAAAATACAGTGAGTATGTTTTAGAAGTACGCCCACACTGTACAGTAGGTCAGATATGGAACAATCACTGAGTCATCCAATGAATCCTTTACAGCTTTCTTCTAGAACTTCCTGAAATAAACACTGCTCTGATGGAAAAACCACAGTGTTTCTGATCCATCTCAGTACAAAATAATTATGGAAAAATACCATAAATTCCCTTCACTGATGACTTACGTACTCTGTGACCACTTACAGTAATAATCTGGAGCCCATCCCTGCGGCCTGTTTAATTGAACTCTAGTTCATTTGCTGGGAATGTCCAGTTTGTTTGGGGAAGTGTCAATGCGTAATCCAACTAGGTGGCTGATCAAAGAAGCGAACTCTGGTCCACCTAAAAACGTAGATCTCAGTCCCCTTCAAGAGATCCAAATGCAGGAAACAAACTACAATGCAGAGCATTGTGGGTAAACAACCAAAACAAACATAAAAATGTATTTTTTTTCTACTAAGTTGAACTTTTTAACATGGGGACACTACGGGCACTGACTTGCTTTTGGATTCAGCCCCCGGTGGACACTGACAGTACTACATTTTTTGATGCTTCCACATTTGATTCAGGGAAACAAGCGTCGTGTCTGCAAGTTTCTACTTTAATGAGACAGTTATGATGTTATCAGCGGTTTCCACAGAACCTAAACAAACACTAATGTGCAGATAGAGTACATCAGAGACAGCATTACAGGATTAACGTTATAATCAGCAATGTGATTTCTAAACCTGCTGATTAAGACTCCTGGTGTTTGTTTTATCTGCTGTACATTCTGTTTCACTTCAGTAGGATAGCAGCACTATCTTATGAGAGCACATTTCCTCTTTATGGTATCTACAGTATATCTGCATACTAGACTGTATGTGTCAGTTTTTCCTCACTGTGAGTGGTTACATTGATTAATTTAGCAGCCTATTAATCTTTTAACATCTACTACACCTCACCCTCTTCTCATCCATGCACTCATTTCAGCACTGATATTATTCAATCAGATCATTTGCACTCCCTAAAGTTATGTTACATTTGCATATTTTGCAGCGTTTTATCATTATTTACAGTTGCATAATTATTAAAATAAGATCAGTGTAAGTGCAAAAGTCAGTCTCAGAATATACAGGACATTATCTGTGTTTAATAAAAATGATACAGAGCCTTCAAGAAATGAGCTCTCTCACATTTTCCAGTGTTTGATCAAACTCAAGGCAAAGAAATGTGTTTTTTTATGAGCTAGTAAATGCAAACTAGGTATTTCTTATAACAAAATAAGCACATGCAATACTTCCATAACTGCATTCAAATTTAGAACACATCAAAAATGGAGAAAAAGATCGCTGCATGCTTCAGCCTGTACAAGATGCTTTAATGGGTGGCAAAGCTTTCAGTCTTCAGACGGTCATCGGAGCATACGTACCAGTAGCAGACAGACTTTAACGAACAATCGGTCACATTCCAATCAGCAGTAAGCAGAACATCTGTGCAAGAAGAGTCGGTTTTAAGGACTCAGACGCCGGCATCACTTTGACGCAGAGGACATTGATATAGCGGTTTCCAGCAAAGAGGCTACTCTTTGCAGCATTTTGAAGAGGCTCATAAATCTGTGTTGTCTAAATGCCATACTTTAAAAAAATGTATTAAAAAAGATAAAGTTCACTCTGTTTCCTGTCTCACTACATATATCTATATCCTAAAGATATAGATATACTATATATCCTACAAAGCTATATTGTAAAGACTTCCACTCTGAAGTACTGGCCTTTGACCTTAATCCAACATCTAAAGGATCCTTCGCTCTTTGTATATTGAAGGTCCCAACTTCAAAAACAAAACAGAAACCATGAAATGGCAAATCCCCTGCACCATTTTGGGAAACATTCATCACAAAGCTGTAGGAGCTTTGATAGTACAGATTTGAATAAACCTTTTCCTTGAATGTCACAGCATATTTAGAATCAGCATAGTCTCGAGGTTTATGACATTTTCAACCTCACCATATAAGCTAGAAATGTATGCTGGTCACAAAGCAATCATTTCAGACCCAAATGATCTTCAAGGTCAACGTCAAGGTCTTTTGATCAGCAAAAGTTGTCTAATCTATCAAATTATAATTTGCACTTTAATACATGTAACACAGTCAGTCTTATGTATCTATTAAAATGCCCATGTGATAAAATCAGTCCAGGAAAAACTACACATAGGCTTCAACAAATGATTAGTGAACACGAGAGCTCTACAAGTAGAAATTATGTCAACTACCCTGTTGCTCATCATTTCAAAAAAAGGTTCTCATCCTGTGTCCTCCTTTCATTTCCAGGGCATCGAGCATATTCAACTGCCCAGAGGAGGAAATGTAGCGTTGTATTGGACCGTTTTCCATGTTTATATTTTATGTAGAATGTGGAGTGAGTGGTTAATGATGAGGTTTATTCTGAGACCCTCAAATAGCCCCTTACTGTTCCGCAAATTCCTCCACCAAGGATGTTATGCTTTTGTCAGCATTAGTTTATTTACCTGTTTACTTGGTCACAACATAACTCAAAAAGTTATGAATGGATTTGGATGAAATTTATGCGATAGGTCAGAAATGGAAAAAGGACCAATCCAGTAGATTCAGGGAGTGATCTGGATCATTGTCTGGATCCAGAAGATTTTTTAAATGATTCCTTACTATTGTGAGATATGGCCAAATTCAACATTTGTCATTGTAACGCCACAAATAACACCTAGAAAATGTTGTCAAAAACATATGATAACACCATAATAGATTCTATTAAACTACAATGTTTGATCCAGATATGGACAATATTCCAGATATAGTGACCAGAATGCTTATACTTATGGGCGTCGAGGAAAAACACCTACGGTAAGGTAGTAAATATAGCTATAGATATGCAACTGACACCGAATTACAGTATATTGGAAAATCTGCTGATTTAGTAATGTGTCCATGGATTTAACGTATGTTCAACATTTATAGAGCTAGATTAGGAAGCAAACCACCATTATGAAAAAAAAATATTTTTCACAAATAACTATTGATCTAATAATAACATTACATTGAAATGGATAAAATAATCAAGAAAGGGAGTAAAAATGATCAAAAGTGAACAAAATTATGCAGACAGTAAAAATGAAGGAAAAAACATTAACAATAAAATGCACAGCATAATATAGAAAAATAAAAAGTAATTACATAATAAAACAAATGAAATAAATAGGAAGTAGAGTAGAAACAGCATGTTACTCCAGGAAGCTAAGAGCATCACTGGTCACTTACACCATGTGCTTAAAGATCTCATCAGGCTTTTAAACAAGTGTGACGGTGTTTAGTGTGCAGTATTTCATCTGTGTTTTTAGGTTTTTATCTATTTTATCTTGGTATTGCTATTTATTGCTACTTTGCACTTGTCACCGACAGTAGAGAAACTGTTGCACTTTATGGCTGGATGCTTCAGCAACTGATGTCCTGCATGTTGACGTTGATCATAGATGTGAATGAATAATGTCCTGTCCTTGCTATGACCCAGGTCTGTAAACTGAATTGCCCCTTGGAGATAAAGAAAGTATTCTGATTCTGAATCTGAAACGTACAATCAATTGTTTTCATTTCTACTTCCTTACTGGAGTTTGGGTGCAATTTCCTCTTCACATGAACAGTCTGGGCCAATAGGGCTGACTTATTTTCTGCTTGTTCGTCACAATTTAATGTTTCACATCATTACAGAAATGTTAATATTAGACAAAGACAACCTGAGTAAATACAAAATGCTGCTTTTAAATGATGATTTTATATATTAATGGAAATAATCTATCCAGGGTTGTGTTTAATGTCATGCTTCAGCATCTGTTGGATGCTGTCTGTATTTTGACTTGACCAGTTCATAACTTTCATTTTTTTTTGAGTCCTTCACAGGCCAACTTGCTGGTGTGTTTTGAATCATTGTCCTGCTCCATAACCCAGGTGCACTCAAGCTTGAGGTCATAAACTTATGACGAGACATTCTCCTTGAACAGAGGTCTGCAGCCCTTCACACTGAATGAACCATTTTTGGACAGAAAGTTAGGATATGTTCCTGCCAGCAAAAAAAAAAAAACTCCTTTATCCAAATTATATATCTTTTTTCTGTTATTTTACTACTTTAATGTAAATTATAATAAGACTTGAACATTTCGTGGATTTTTAGTTGAGTTTACTGTATAGAATAGTAAAAAATATCAAAACAATCTTGAAAACAAACAAAACATCCACAAATGAATGAAAATGTAACCAAAATTGAAGCAAATGAGCAATAATTAACAAAATAATCCGCAACATGAACATGATAAAAAAACATGACCAAAATATTCACAAAATCAAAGCATTAAGTTAGAAAATAAACCACATAATCAACAAATAGAAACAGAAACAAAAAATGCACACAAATAACAAAAAGTAAATAAAATGTTGGAGAGAAATGAACAAAATGGTGAAGAAAATTAACAAAAATAATAAAGAAATGGCACAAACTGATGTGGAAAATGAAAAAATATCCATAGTTGATCAAGAAAGGAACAAAATAGGAGCAAAATCTAGAAAATGAAGAAAAATGAACAAAATTGTGCACAATATTAGCCAAAAATAAAACTGGCTAGTTTTTCCACTTAATAAATCATCATTTAAAAACCTCATTTTGGATTGACTTGCATTATCTTTGTCTAATCTTAAAATCTTTCAGTTGAATTGAAGCATTATAATGGGACAAATACACACAAAAACAAGAAACTAGAAAGCACCCAGAGAGCGCAGACCTCCACCAAGGCAGCTCAGTTTCTCTTCGCAGTGAAAACCTACCATTATCATATGAACCTATGCTCATTATCCCATAATGTTATTGCACCAAAAGTAATATTCGTACATTTATTTGACCCTCATTATTTGGTTCTTTGACCATGAAAACCTACCATTAGCATTTGGAATTGCATACTTATTGTTCGTTCAATAATTACTCATGGAAACAAAATGACAAAGAATCCACAGATTTGGGCTTTCAAAGGCTGTGGTCTTAAACTTTTAATCAGCTGATGAACAGCCTATTTCAGTTTAATGGTTGTTTGCAATGAATTGTTTACTCAAAAATTTTTCTTGTCTCACTCCCATTTTTTCTTTTTGCATTTTGAAGCACTACGTAGAACCTTCTTAAGATCCAACAGTGAAAAATGTACATTCTTACAATTTTTCAATTGGTCTTAAAATTTTGATCAGGAGTGTATTGGTGGTGTTCTTCTAGATCTGGCTCCGTAAATGTTGAAAACATGTCAAATCTGTGGACACTGAATCAGCAGAATTTACTGTATGCTACAATTTGGTGTCAGTTGCATGTGTATTGCTCAACCCCTTTGAGTATGATCATTCTGGATCACTATAATTGGAACATTGCTCATATCTGGATCAAACTTTGTAGTTTGATAGAATGTATTATCTGATACTTTTTGACTACATTTTCTGGGTGTTATTTGTGGTGTTACAAGAACAAATGTTGAATTTGTCCCTATCTCACAATGGCGAAGAATCCTGTACTATACTCTGTACTATACTCATCCATCATTTGACAAATCACAGCCTTAAATGAACTTATGTGTAGTGTTAGCAGATGTCTAATGATCAGTGTCTTTCCTCTAACTTTCACTTAGAGTCGTTCTCTTTCCAAAGTCTCCCAAGTTGCTCTACTCATGCATTTGTGATCCTGCTGCTATAGCAACTGCTGTCTGGAAAACGCCTGGGTAATTTGTGCTTCAAAAACAGAAAAGCCTCTCACAGTCAGCAGTCATTAACGGTAATATTTGCAGCAACCTTCACTTGTGCAAACACTTTTATATCTCAGCGCTTCTCAGTCTAACAGAAATAAAAATAAGAAGCAAACTGTAATAATAAGAAAGACCTAGTCCTTTGGCGGTGCATTATATAAAAAGCTTATTTCATGGTTGGCTTCGGTCAAAAGTAGCAGGAGTTATAACTAGATCTGCTTGGATATTATATTTATGAAATTTATAGAAATAAAAATATGTGCATGGAAATAAAAAACTACGCCTTGGTCTTTAAACCTGTGCCACCTGCAGGTTATTCTAGATGCAGTTTTGTTATTGCTAAATATTCCCATTTATATGCAGGTGAGTGAGCAGCTGGGTGGTAGTTTATTACCCCTTTGATTCATATTTCGTAAACAACACGTCAGAGATGATGGTGGTGAAGCAGAGCATTCAGATTCTATAATTATATCAGCTCTCTTCCGGAACACACACTACTATTAGGGATTCTGCTAATGCATCATTTAGTTAAATTCAGAATTAAAATTAAAAGCTGCATTATTCATCAGCTGTGATCTTGGCAAAGAACCATGGTGGAAAAAAACCGAAGCCTATCATTCTGTACTGAAAAGGAACCATTTTCCTGAAGTGGATTGGAAAGAAATTGTAAATTCTTAAAGGCCTGACTTGATGTGTTATTTTACAATTGTGCTAAGGTTATTTTAAGATAACATTTTGAAAATATTTCAAAATTACTCTTACTGTGGTTGGTCTATTGTTGTGTCAGTCCCACACCAATTTGTTCAAGAGCTTCAGCTTC
>JAQQAE010009026.1:0-14838 GCA_029823295.1 Pseudamia nigra
AATCTCCTCTTTGGTCTTCCTCGAGGCCTTCTGCCTGGCAGTTCCAACCTCAGCATCCTACTACCGATATATTCACTGTCCCTCCTCCGTACATGTCCAAACCATCTCAATCTGGCCTCTCTGACTTTGTCTCCAAAACTTTGCTCTATCTTATTTAATTCGTCATAGCTCCCTGATTCTGCAGAATTCCCATCGGTCATGCGCTCAATGCATTATGGGATATGGTGGTCTGAGAAGGATCCATCAGTTGTAGCTTTCATTACCCGGCCAATGAAGACTGCTGCATTTGAAGGAGCCATTGCTCCTTCGTGGGACAGCCTTTGTGCACGTGATCGTCAACGGCCGACAAATGCAGCCCACGTCGGCTGCAGCCCTTGGATTGGGACACAGCAATGAAGTCCACATTTCCACATTGGAATTATATAATCTCATGAATAAAAGTAACAGATCCCGAGCCCTGTAATGCAGTGGGTTGTTACTGTTGAAATGTACTGTATGTAGAACTACAGCTCGGAGTTTTAACTTGCTTGTCCTGTAAAGCTTTTAATAGTCTTTATTCAGCGTGACAGTTTGTTATAAGAATGGTGCGTTTTTAGCTTTTGACAAGATACTTGAAGAATCAAATTCTGTTCTGCTGCACAACTTGAGTGTTTTTTTGTCTGTTCACAGGGGGGGTATGCAGCATACAGATATGCCCAGCCAGCTGCTACTACTGCAGCTGCATACAGCGACAGGTACTTTGACATCCTTCAAACTTGTGATTTTGAAAGTCACTAACTGGATTATTCGTCTGATACGTCAGTGGTTCCTAAACTTTTTCAACTCAAGGCTCAAAATCTCTACATCATGTATCAAAATTGACAAAACTGTGTAAAAATGATGTCATGAATCTAGACAAGTAATGTTAGCATGAAGTCAACATGATGAAAGATTTAAATGTTATTTTATACAGACACAGATGTCAGTGGATGTTCTGTGTCAAAATACTGTCTGAAAAGTATGTTTACATTGTTTTCATGCTATTATATATTTTTCATTATGTTGCTTGTTGTCTTGTGTTTATTACATTTTTGTTTATTGCATTTTTTACTTTCTTTTTCTCTATAGATATATATATATATATATATATATATAATAGAATGAATTAGAATATCATGAAACATCATAATTTAATTGAAAAAGTCTGTTGCGTTTAAATTTGATGAGTATGGCTGACACCTTGTGCATCAAAAATCCAGCGTCTCAAAATATTAGAATATTTCAGTTAGATTATTGATACAGATAAGTCAGAATTCTGAAAAGCATGTTTATTTATGCATCGTCTATGGCATGAATTCCTGCAGTGCATGGTGGCATGGAGGTGTGGTGTTTTGACAGTGGTCTGTCGTGATGAATCTTTATTGTGTCTCGTCTTCTTAGCGGGACCATGTAGATTCTGTGCATGGTTCAGGTCAGGCCAGTTGACCAGCCAAACAAACGCAGGAACACCACTGTCAGCAAATGAGCTCTCAGTAACGTAACACCGTGGGCAGGTGACAATCCTGCTAGAAAAGAAAATCAGCTTCTCCATAAATCATATCAGCAGACGGAAGCATGACGTGTGTAAAATCTGGCAGGTAGCTGCATTGACTTTGGACTTGCACAAGCAGATGACATGGAAGCCAAATCATTACTGAGTGTGGACACTTCACACCGGACTTGAAGCAGCTTGGATTGTGAGCCTCTCCACGCTTCCTCCAGACCTTGCTTTGATTTCTAAATGAAATATAAAATTTACTTTGATCTGAAAACAGGGCTAAGGACCACTGAGCAATGTTCTGCTCCTTAACTCAAATAAAATGACTCTGACGTTATATCTGGTTCAGGAGTGTATAACACTTGTAGAAAACTGCATGTGGTGTCTCCTGATGCTCTGACCCCAGCCTCAGAAAAAAAATCCAAAGAAATCAACCTTTATGGAAAAACCTGGTCGTTTCTTACTCTGGTTCCCTCTGCTACGCTGCTCATAATCTATGCTCCCTGACTCTGAAAAAGCTTACATTATCAGAGGTGTACTGGCCTACTGCTGTGAATGTTGCTTTTCACTGTGACATGCTCAAGCTTGCTACGACTAGTTTCCCAAACACCTTCATAGACCACACACACTTTATATGCATCCATCCATTTTCTGCCCTAGGTCCTTGCAGGGGTTGTGAGGGGGGCGCTGGAGCCTATCCCAGCTGACTTTGGGGCCAAGGCAGGATTCACCCTGGATGAGATGCCAGTTTATCGCAGGGCTGACACATAGAGACAAACAACCATTCACACTCACATTCATGTCTGTGGACAATTGACCAATTCACCTAACCCTTAGTGCATGTTTTTGGTTGTGGGAGGCATGGGTGCTACCCACTGCACTACCGTGTCGCCCCCCACTTTATACACACTTTATATGTGTCGCGTTTCTCTTAATCTGAATCAGACTTTACACACTTGCGCACTTAGGCTAGGACGTCCATATTAAGGAGTCTATGCTGTGCTCTGTTCTGTCCCAACTGTATATTTCTTTGTTATGTGATTCCATGCACTCCTGTCCCACAGCAGGAAGAATAGCGAGGGCATTTGCTGCTGCTCATGGGAAGCATAATAAATTTATACTGAAACGCATACAAGTATAAATTATATGTGTGACGTAAGCACTGTGTTCTGTACTGAAGCATGGCACACTTGGAAAAGGTGGCCTTTGGCAGAGAACTTTTGCTCATACATGCATGTGGACATGGCATAGATATGATATAAGAACCTCATCTCCCATTGTCCCCAAATGTAGGCAGCAAGATTAGACTGAAAAACACTGCTGCCTTCCATAACTGGAATGAAATCTAACTGATCTACATGACCAAAAGCAATGACTATTAAACCTGCATACATGTATCTCATATAATGATGTGATCTGGTCTGTACAGACATATCAGCCTGTTTGGACCTGGAGTAATGTGAGTGCAGACCAGTAGGGTGGCTTCCACACTGCACGGTACAACTGGCCCTACTGTGACTGCACCTTTAGTAACATGATAAGGGTGTACTCACATTAGCCCTCCATACTGATGTGAAGGGGTTCAGAGCCAAGCAGCAGCATTTGACCATTTCTGGTGTAAGAATGTGCTGCACTGACAGAGTGTTGGATCTCCAAGGTCTGAAGTCAGCTGCAAAGGGAATAGAGCACCAGGCCTACACACAGTGAGTGAGAGGGCCTACAGCAGGGGTATTCAACCATCGCTACAAAGGGCCAAGACACTGCAGGTTTTCTTTCCAGCCACTCACTAATGCCAGTGTTTTTGCTGAAGTGCAGTCAGTGGGAAGGAATTCAGTGAAATCACCTGCCGAAGAGAGTGGTTGGAAAGGAAAAGTGCAGTGTTTTGGTGCTTTGTGGCAGTGATTAAATACCCTTGGCCGACAGCATCAGCAGAGACCGTATGGTATTGTATAAACATTTAATGTCCCTACAGGATGTGTCATCATGGGGACAGTCAAGTAATTGCCCTTCTTTGAATTTTACACTTTAGTGTATTAAATTTAATTCAATTCTAAATTTAAACCATGTTTACATACAGACCCCAATTCCAATGAAGTTGGGAAGTTGGGACATGTGTAAAATGTAAATAAAAACAGAACACAATGATTTGCAAATCCCTTTCCACCTATATTCAATGGGCTACACTATAAAGTAGGGCTGTCAAAGTTAATGCATTAATCCAGATTAATTAATTTGCATGATTAATTTAACTACAAATTTTAACGCAATTAACGAATGCATAATGCACTGTTGAAAACGGTGCAGTACCACTGGAAATTGTGGGGGCACTGTACAGCTCACAAGAAGAGAAGAAGAAAAAGAACAGAACGCACCATAAACAACTTTTAGAGGAGAGTCTGTGTCATAGACTGTATATTAGTGTCATCTTGGTTAACATCTAGTATGTAACCATATTTGGATGAACGGCAGCGGGGCTAACCAAGTGTTTATGCCAGGGGACTCATGGGAAGCTAATACCACATCAGTAAGCCGCTAGCTTACTGATGCAGTAAAACTTCACCACGCAGTGTAAAACAAAGTCATATTACAGTGTTGTTGGTGTAAACACTCACAGCTGCAGTTGAGTGTATGTCATGTATAACTATGAACATATTGAATAAATATAAGATACGAAGGTCTGAATTGGTCTGACTTCACTACGGAGCTGTTACTATAGCAACATGTAATCAAACTCCAGCACGGCAGTAATTTGTATGATTTTTTTTCTGTAATATCTTAATAACGGAGCAAAAAGTTAAAGATGGACCAGATCATTTCTTAGAGGGTCTCAATTAGTCTATTTCTGACAAACTGACTGACACAATTAGCAGGTGGACTGTAAAAAACAGGAGACCGGTTAATATTGTTGAGGACACAGGATTTACAGAGGTGTAGCAAATTGCATCTCAAGATGCTTTGTACAAAACACCATCAAGAAGCATCATAATGACAAAAATCCACAGGCTCTATGAAACTGAAAAGAAAATAAATAAAGACAGTGTCCTGACAGGAGACACTGGACTTCAGTGAGTAACACAAACTATTTAAATATCTAGATCCTTTTGCAACCACTGTTTAGTTTAAATAAACACATGTAAAGTGTATATATCACCTTTTGTCATGAGTGTTTTTACTCCCACAAAATGAAAAACAATGAATGGGTATTAATCATGATTAATTTAAATTAATCCACAGTGACCCTGTGATTAGCCAGGTTAAAAATTTTAATCATTTGACAGCCTTACTATAAAGACACGATATTTAATGTTCAGAGTAATTTATTGTATTTTTATATTATGATTTATTATATTTTGATACAAATATTCCATCATTATTAATTTGATGCCTACTGTACAACACATTCCAGAAGAGCTGGGACAGGGGAAACAAAAGACTGCAAAAGTTGAGGAATGATCAGATAACACCTGTCTGGAACATTCCACATTTAACAGATTTATTGTAAAAAGGTGAGTGTCATGATTGGTATAAAATGAGCATCCACGAAGGCTCTGTGGTTCACAAGGATGTGGTGATGTTCAACACTTTGTGAACAACTGGTTGAACAAATAGTCCAACACTTTAAGAACATCTACCAATGTATAATTACGAGGAATTTATGGATTTCGTCATCTACATCCATGATATCATCAAAAGATTCAGAGAATGTAGAGAAATTTCTACAAGTAAGAAATCCAACATTAAATGTCCGTGACCTTCGACCCCTTGTATTGCACTGCATTAAAAACTAAGAGGAACACTTCAGGAAACCATTGTCAGTAACACAGTTCATCTCTACATGTACAAGTACAAGTTAAAACTCCACCATGTAAAGTGAAAGACATATATCAACAACATCCAGAAACGCTGTTGGTTTCTCTGGACCTGAGCTCATCTGAGATGGAGTGATGCGAAGTGGTCTGACCACAACATATATACTATTGTTTGTGTAAATCATGGACGTCTGGCCTGGATAAAGAGGAAAAGGACCATCCAGACTGTTATCAGATATCAGATAAGGTTGATGATATGGGGGTGTGTTCATGCCCGCCATGGGTGACTTGTACATCTGTGAAGGCACCATTAATGTTAAAAGGTACAAACATGTTTTTGATCAACATACAGTATGCTGCATCCAAGCAATGTCTTTTCAGGGACGTCCTGATTACTCTGGCAAGACGATGTCAAGACACATTCTACTTATGTTCCAACAGCGTGGCTTCGTAGTAAGAGTCGGGGGGACTAGACTGCCCCCCCTGCAGTCCACACCTGTCTGTCTTTGAAAATGAGATCCCGGACTGCTGAGCAACTGAAGTCACACATCAAATAAAGGGATATTATTTACCTACAAAGTTTCAACAATTAGTGTCCTCAGTTCCTAAATACTAAATGAGTGTTGTTAAAGTTAAAGGTGATGGTACACAGTGGTAAACATGACCCTGTCCCAGCTCTTCTGAAACTTTCCCAATTAACCTGTTCACCTGTGGAATGTTCCAATCACGTGTTTTTAGCATTCCTCTACTTTCCCAATCTTCTGTTGCTCTTCTGGAATTCATTGCAGGTATCAAATTTAAAAAATAAGTGAATGTTTGCAGAAAACAATGAACATGAAATGTTGTTGTGTATTCAACCGAATATCAGTTGAAAAGGATTTTTATTTACATTTTACACAATGTAGCAGCTTCATTGGAATGGGGATTTGTAACTTTTTTTTTTTTATTTCATACTGTGTTATCATAGTTTCTTCTTTTTCTCCTTCTCTTTAGTTATGGCAGAGTCTATGCAACAGCTGACCCATATCACCACACAATTGGTCCTGCAGCAACATACAGTGTGGGCACTATGGTGAGTCTATGTGTCTAGATTCTACTGTTTGTCTAGATTTTACTCAGATGAAGCTGCACCTTTACTCATCACAAGGCTGTCTTGTCATTTTTTAAGCAAATGTAAGGGTTTTAAGATATTTCTCTAGGTGAATTTACTCACATGCTTTTTATTATAAGGCTGCAAAGATCTTTGACAAAAGGTGAAAAAATGTTCTTCTGAGCGGTGTTTGAGACACTTAATTTTAATGTTTAATGTGTATCTTTGCAAAGTCAGTAAATGAAAAAGGGACATTGCCGTATTCTCAAATCCCCATTCAATTTCTTTGATTTGAAGTGCTTGAAATCCAACCGAGACTGAGAATTCCTTCCCACAGGAAACAGTCTCTTCAAAATTTTAAAAGGGGAGATAGTCCAATGGTTTATGTTTGTTTTTAGCTAGCTTTGCAGCTAACATCAAAGATGAAAAAAACTTTGCCTACACAGGGAAACAGGAGAGATCCCCAGAAGACGGGGAGAAACAGAAAGTACATTTTTATATTTTTCATGTGGGTAGGAACTTAAGATTTATGACCGTCTGGTGCATACTTCAATGTGCTGTGGGAGGTAAAAGTTCAAAAAGAGAGACAGAGAGAAAGACTCCAAAAGAAAAACAAGCAGGAGGAAGGGAGGAGAGGGAATTTCACTTTTCTATAATGTTGAGACTATCTCCACTTGGTTACATATTCCATGTACACAGGGTATAATGCCCCTGTTCATCAGAGTGTGTGGGTATTTCTTTAAGACATACCGCTTTGCCTGATCACTCCCCACAGTTTACCCATAAAGCACCTGTGCTGCCATGGAATCAATCGTTGAGTGTGATGTGTGTTTTGTGTGATATGAGAAAGCTAGAACAAGCAGCATCCATGTGGATTCTCTACCTTTACAACAGGTAGTCAAGCTGTCAGTCAGCAGGCAGCTTCCCTTGACACCACCACCTTCGGTTTGTTGCCACTCCAACAGGAGAAAGGGCAGCTGAGAGCCAACCTGGTGTGTTGCTCACATTTGTGTTTGCCTATTTGGTGGGGTTCTGTCTTCCACAATGGAGCCCTAACTGACCCTAAAATGTCAGCTACTAGCTGGGAGCATTTTCAGCCAAAACCCCTTCAGTCGACATATTGCTTGTGTCGATATCAGAGTATTGCTTGCAATGTTGGCGCTAACACATCTGGTGGCACACGTGATTTATGGATTTTGATAGCTTCTAAGCCATGCTGACATCTCTCTGCCTACAAGTACAATGAAAGGTAATATCCCCCACAAAGAGCCCCAATTCTCTCCCAGAATTAGCTTTCACTTAGCATTGCAATCTGCATTGCTTTTAGATCCCCTCTGACAGTTCTGCCAAGATTTGGAGTTCTTATGATCATTGTCAGGACAGTCAGAGCAGGGTCAGTGACCTACAGTGATGGTATGGGGGCCAGGTTTCCCTGCGCAGGTTGATAACCGTGCTGCTGCAGTGGGCTCTCCATTTCTGCTGTTCAATCAGAACTGTATGCACGACAGGACAACTAAATACAACATTAGATCTCATGCCTGGAGAGGGACCACACAAAGGAGTAGAGACTCCATCTTAGGATCTTGGCCCCAGTGTATCAGAGCTTCCAACAGGGACATGAAGTAGCCAATGGAAGAAACTACCCAGCTAGAAGGGTCCAAGGCATGCTAACCCAAAGAAAATGTTGTGTCTACATGCCCTACTTTGGTGGTGGCAGAAGTATCCCTGCATTCTAACGAGCAGGGGTCATACCCCATCCACATGGAGTATGTAACAGAGTGGAGACACAGTCTCTTCACTCAAACAACCAACCAACGAACAACAACACATGCTTGGTAATTGGTTGCTACTGGAGATACTCTGCTGTACCTCCAGCAGCACCCCCTTCCCCTCTCCCCAAAGTATCCCTTAGCGCAGCTGCTAGCTAAAAGCTTTCATTAAGTACAACCATTATTTCCTCTTCATTGACTTCATTAAATTAAATTAAAATGGTGGCTTTGTGTGGCAGTGTTTTCCTTCATGTTACATTTCCTTCTCTTTTTCTTCAAATCTCTCCTCCTTTTATCCTCCCACGTGATCCAGCCCTAACATGTTTTGCTCCCTCCCCTAAAAAAACCCTCAAATAGCTGTTAACCAAATGTATAAAACATACTAAGACCAAACCTATTAACAACATTGATTACTAAGAGGTTATTATGCCTTCACCCTCCGAGGATCAGTGGTTGTTAAACTGAGGTTCTGAGACCATGTGTGCTGCCAAACCAAACATATTTGTCCTCATTAATCAGTATATTCTCAAATCCAGCACAGATTTGTCCACATGTGATTCATGTGCGATTCAACAGTCCTATCTGACCAATTCCAGCAGACATGGTAACATTTGAGATGTAGAATATGACCAAGAAGAGAAACTCAACAAAGATGTTATATTATGTTAGTTACTGTTGTTACAACCTTACTTTTTGACAATCCCCTAAAATATACACACCTTCTTTGCTCACTCTGAGAACAAGGCACAAGGAGGACATTTTTGGGATAAAAAGAGAAGATTTTTATAATATTAATAATTTAAACTAAAGTCCTACTTTAAACACTGATTTGAGCTTTTTTAATATTTGATGTTGCAGGCTAGCCTTTACAGCGGTGGGTGCAGTCGCTTCAGGCCCTACTAGAAAAGAGAGAGAAACGCCCCCTATCCTCCACAGCAAAACAGACCCAAAAAGAAAAAATAACACTGAATAACCTTCTCTACCATCTTTATGGAAAACTAAAAATGGAAATGCTTCCATGTAGGAAATGTGACTATGACAGAAGCATTGTTTTCTTATCAGTCTTGACACTATGTTATAAAGTATCATATCTCTGTGTCAACATAAATGTACACGAATGACACTGAACCTACACTGAACAGAATCTGTTGTCACTGCTTCCTGTCTTGGTCTGTACCTCAGCTCCGTTGAGGATTTTTGCTGGTTTTAATTACATCTCATTTACATACACTTACGGTTTTCAGGTCATTTCCTTGATATATACATTAAGAAAGTGTGAAGTGTGAATCACATTGGACTTACTTAAGTAAATGATGCAGCCAGTCAGCCATGCACTGAGAGAAGTGGCTCTGTTTTTCAGATCCACTCAGGATAAAGGACTTGAAAATGTAACGATGTCTACCAGTAACTGATTCAGAATGTGAGAGGTAGACCGTCATGTATTGTAGAATTAGACTACAAGAGCTTTACAGCAGTGTGTTAACTGAAAGCTACAGTGAACACAGTGAACTGGGCAACACTGTTTTGGGGTCTATTGATTGTTGAGGCCGAGTGGGGGGGCAGGAGGTATCCCATTACTGCTGAAAACCCAGTTTCTCCTAACATTTTGTATATATTCTTTTGAGCCCATGTTCAAAAGATAATGTGAATATGAACCCAATTAGCTTCCAGACTTACAAACATAGATCTGTATAAAATACACAAATCAACCGTAACATTCTGGCCACTGAACGATGAATAATGGCAATTATTTTATTCTAGTGTCACCTGTGAGTGGGTAGGATGTATGAGTCTGCAAGTGCACATTTACTCCTTGAAGTTGATGTATTTGAAATAAAAAAAAAAAAAAAACTGGCCAGCATAAGAATGCAAACAACCTAGACAAGGACCACACTGTGATGTCAAGGCAACTGGGTCAAAGCATCTCCAAAACTGTGGGTCTTGTCTTGGTCCTGCACTGGACAGAACCCCATGAGGAAGGAAGGACAACTGGATCTCAGTCCAGTAGAGGATCTAAGAGAACAAAATATTACTACCACATTGTTGTGTAGGTTCCTCCTTTTGATGCCAGAACAGCTTGAAGTCAAGGCCTGAGCCCTACCAGACCTCTGAAAGCTGCTGTAATAACTGGCAGTAAATTACACATTAGACATTACAGTGACACATATTTCAAATCCTGTCAGCTGCGAGCTTGGGCATCATGAATCTAACCTGTTTTTACAAAACATTCTGCAATTACTCAGTTGGGTTGAAATGTGGTTACTCATCCCTTTACCACTTCTGTTGGGGTACTATCCACTGCAGACTGGAACAACCAATAAGATCTTCAGGTTTGGACCAAGTAGTCATTACCATCACTACTCAGTCCTTGTCAAAGTCAGATACTTAGTCTGGTTGGACAATTTGATGCTTTTAGTGCAAGAACTTCTAAATGTTCACTTGCTGCCTGATACATCCACCCACTGACAAAAGACAATGGGACCATATAATCAACATTATGACCACTTCGCTGGTTAGTGCTCAGAATGTTATGGACGATCAGTGTAAAGTCAACGCATCTTAATAGATACAACTAATATTTGCACTTCAATGTCAGAGAACAGGTAATAGTGCCTCTCCTCTGAACCATCTTGATGTTGCACCAGTCCTCTGTTGCTCTCACACTTCATTCCCCACTCATGACTGACACTACAACATACTTTAAGTCCTCCACTCAAGGTGGTCACTCATCCCCAACCTGGTGTAGTACTCCACTCTGTTTGAGAACCTTGACTTCAGATTCAAAGGCACTAATTCTCATCTGAGCTTCTTCAAACTTGGCTCCTAACTCACCCAGTGTAAGCCAGAGCTTCCTTGTCATATATACTGTAAGTGCAAGACCATTTACCATTACCCCCACCTCAGACAAAGCTCTCACCATTATACACTTCAATAGACAAACTGTCCTTAGATATTTTACACAATGTATCCTAGTATGTAGACGTCTAGGCCAATTACCATCCACACTGTCCTAATAAACGAAACTTCTTCATGGACGCTGCTGTTTTGCCAAAAACAACACCTGTTCACGTCATCTGTTTCAAATCAATTTATTTTAAAATGATTTTAACTCATTCAGTCTTGGACGTTGACCATCAAATTTAGCTTTAGCTTGTTTGATTCTTTGAGATTCAGATTGTATCCTTAGGTAAGTTTAGCCCGGTCCATTTTTCCTAATCTATTGCACACATGAGGTTCCATGTTCATACTGTCAAAAACAAGTCAGTACAAGTCAAAGTACATTTTTGCCTCAGTTTCTTCATATTGCCTGATTTGTGGTTTGTATAAAATGACAATTTTAGCTAGAAAATTGTTCAATGATAACAAAACTTTTGTCAAAAGATAGTGACTGCTTGATCAAGTGTATTCTTTTATTTTGAAGTATAAAACCTTCTGAGTGTCATGCCCTAATGGAGATGTCAGAGTTTGACTACTCCTGTGATGATACTATTGAACTGACTTCCAGCAATATTAAGAATTTTCATGATCAATAAAGGTAAAGATGTAATTTTGGAGATTATACCTCATCAGATGACTTAAAGGAAATTGTATATAGGGTTGTGAGTAAAACCTCAGCCACTGTTTTTCACAGATGTCACAGATTTACCCATGTCAGAAATCATGTTAATCATAGACTGTATACAGATCAAATCAAATCAAATCAAATTTTATTTACAGAGCGCTTTCATACATTGATGTAGCGCAAAGTGCTTTACATATTAAGAACACACATATTACAAAAAAACAAAAAACACATGTTAAAAAACGTTAGGAACACACACAAATGCATATATTAACATACCCCCCCCCCACCCATACACACACACCCATACACACACAGACCCAGCAGATGCACACACTCCTCACACACAGTCTTTGCCAGTAACAGAGAAAAGTATTACAGTACATATGGCTTATGTCTTGGCACTGAGGCACCAGGTGAAGAGACACTGTCTTATGTGGAAGAGCATCCACACCGAGAGTCACTCCACCCCAGCACCACAGGGGGCGCCGCCACAGGGATCACCCCAACCACGACAGACAGATGGACTGTGTAACGCCATTTTTTTTCACTGTATACAAAGGAAGCCATTGTGCATAATATAGAACCAGAGTCTGCACAGTAGAGATGTGGAAACCGCCTGTCTGATTGTTTTGTGTTATTCTTTTATTCTTTTTAAGTAACGATTTAAAGGAGACATCATGAAAAATGAAGTTTCTGTGCTTTTTAACATGATAATACTGTTCCTGGTCCCTAAAATAATGTTATAGTATCAAAACAGCCAGTTCACGGACAAATAGGCGACATTCACACTTCAGGTGCAAGTGGCACAAATCTGATTTTTCTGCCCGTATGTGGCCCAGGTGTGTCTTTTTCTTGGCAATGTGAACACCACAAATCACATGGAATGTGATCATTTTGGATTTGATTTGGGCCACTTCGAAATGTGGTGCCAAATCAGATACAAATGTGGCATTTTACAATGCGACCTGAGTCTGAGCTGTCGTATCGGAACTGATGTGGCTTTCACGTGATTCTCAGCTGACATTTGTCATAATTCTGTGCTGACAATGATCACTCTGTAAACATCTCAGACAGTTTTATGGATGTATTCAGTGGAGAGAATGCAACTGGGTGTCAGACCTCATAAGTATTTGTTGTGGGGCTTCTGTAAAAACATGCTGAAGTAAAGTTCAGCAGATATTCACACATTCAACCTATCACAATCAATAGATCATGAACAGCAAGAGATAAATCCTCTGTGTGATTATAGACAACAAGATACAACCGGAATTCCATTGAAATCAGCCATCCTTCAAGCGGTATGAATTCTATTCAGGTCTATGCCAGACTGATAGTATTTGGGGACCATCTACAAAGTGCAAAAAAAGATTTTGATTAATCTAAGTCTTTTCTCCTAAACTAAGGATTGTAGCATCACTATGAGGAGGTAATAAGTACGTGTAGTGACTTTCATGTCCATAAAGTACAATGCTTCTTTGTGACATTATTGAATATTATCTATTCTTTTATTTATACTTTGTAGACGGTCCCCACACACTTTTCTGTCCATCACTCTCACGGTAGAGATCAATATAATTCATACCACTGGAAGAGCGTCTGCTTTCAATGAAAATCTGGTTGTATCTTGTTGTCTACCTGACTACGATCAGACAGAGGTACCGTATGATTTGTCTCTTAAACACTTGTCATATATTGATTGCAGGTCACTGAATTTACAGATCAGTTTGTTGTGTTGCACATGCACACACATCAGTTCATAGTAGAATCTGATATATGACACATTAAAGAGTAATGGGAACGGTCAACCAAAAAATCAGATCTGGGCAAAAAATCCAAATTAGACATTTGGGCTTGCCGTCTGAATGTAGCCATAGTGGACAGAGCTTTTCTGATCCCGTCCAGCTGAATCTGCCTGAAAACCTTAGTTTACCTCCTCCCTCAGATGTGACGTCACATCTGTCAATCAGGGTTTTTTTTTCAGCCTAGGTTCAGAGAAGGGGAAAAAAATTAGTGAAGAAAACAACACTAAGAGGGATTTTGAATCACATTCATATCATCTTTAGGCACTTTAAATATTATGGCAGAAAATGCACGAAATGTCTATTTTGATGAGACTGGCCAAAAAAAAATTCTGCAGGAGGTGCTTATGTGATGCATGCCGGTCCCAGCCAGCAGGGAAAGCTGGAGATGGTTTGGCTTGTCTTTTAGTGTGTCACCACTGTTTCCATCTGTAGATACAATTTTTGATAGTAATAGAGAAAATAAAGCACAGCATAATTCTCCATGAGAACAAAGGAAAATGGCCACACCAGACTCCTGCAGTGTCTCTTCTGTTACTGGTTGTAACGCAAATGATTCACCACCACAGAGGTTTAAAACATAAGCCTAAACAAGTGCAGTCTTTTATATAACACTAGCACACGAACACATGCACTAATTAATTTGTCTAAATTGCCCCTGGGTATGAATGGCTGTCAGTCTCTGGCCCAGGTCTCATTGTAAATGAGAAATGGTTCACAACTGACTTACCTGGTTAAATAAATAAATTAAATACAGTAAATAAATAAAATAACAGGTCAGTAATAACGTCTGTAATAATGTTTTGGCTTTTTTTTTTTTTTTTTAAGAGATGACCCTAAGACATACAAAGTTCACTATGTAAAGTCTGGAATATCAACCTTTTTATCCTTTTAAAAGAATTAAAAAGGTATGTACTCTTGTCTAGAACATAGTATATAAATACTGGATTCCGCAATTCCCACGGTGCCCTAAATGCAGCATTTAATATCACTGTCATGACCGAACGCACTGGCAGATACGGGAGACTCAGACGCAGGACTCAGAGCATAGTTCATATTGAGCAGGTTTATTCCCATGATACAAACACTGATTGGGGCGAGGCAAAAGGACGGGTCGGTGAACGAACAGGGAGTCGAAGGGCCGAGCAGACGGGTAACCAAATACAGTCCGAAGTCAGGAAGCGAGCAGGCAGACGATCCAGGGGCAGTCCAGAGGTCGGGAACCGGGCAGGCAGACTTTCCAGGCAAGGGGGAAAAACAGGTCGGGAACGGAACAGGATGCGGGTCGGA
>JAQQAE010009027.1:2072-14837 GCA_029823295.1 Pseudamia nigra
CGCGCCGACCTGTGCCGACTGGAAAACCAGACGCGCCGACCTGTGCCGACTGGAAAACCAGACGCGCCGACCTGTGCACTGCCTGGATTGATTAAATGAAGCCTATGATTGAGTGGCACATACATGGATCATTGAACAGCATCAACACGACTCTAAGAGCCTTCAAACAAGACACTTTCACAAGTCGCCATCAAATGTGGCATATTCCAAGGAGAGTTAGGGTTAGGGTCAGTGCCACCGGAAATGGTGGGGGCGCTGTAGCACAGTGCAGCTCACGAAAGACTAGAAGAAGAACAGAACGCAACGTAAACACCGAAAGATTAACTGAAATGGCTCAACTTTTTGAGAACAGTCTGTGCCACAGACTGTATATATTAGTGACGTGTTGGAACCACAAACAGGATGCAACCATATTCGTACGAACAGCGTACGACGTAGGGGAAGCTAACGAACTGCTAGCCTTTGGGCACACTAAAACTTCACCAAGCAGTACGAAACAAAGTCATATCGCAGTGTCGTTAGTGTAAACCTCAGGTAAAACTATGAACATATTGAATAAATAGAAGATACGAAGTTCTGGCGACACTAGTTACCATAGCAACATGTAATGTTGGATTATGTGCGGTAATATCTCAATAACGGAGCAAAAAGTTGAAGCTGGACCAGGTCATTTTTTAGAGAAAACAAATAAAATGTTTGACACATAATGACTCATGACAAAAAAAAAATTCACTTAGATTGGATTCTGTCTGAAAATACTAACCCCCACACTAGAGGACAGTCTGAACTGCACACTGCCCCCGAGTGGATGTATTGTGTACATTCAAGCCCACGTAAAGTACACACTGGAGAATAAATGTAAATTACACATTGGAGTATAAATGTAAATAAAGTACACGTTGGAGTATAAATGTAAAGTACATGTTGGAGTGTAAATGCTAGCGATGTTTGACAATGTTTGATATACAACACACTTGCGTAGAGAATAAATGGGCCTTAACAACGATTCAGAGCCTCATGACTATGACTTCCTGTGGGCCCCCCACCTGCAGGAAGGGTCTTAAGGGTCGTAGTAGCTCCAACTGAAAGGAGGCCCTGGTGCAGACCCAGGACACACTGGAGGGACTGTGTCTCTGGGCCGACCTGGGAATGCCTGGGGTCCCCCCAGAGGAGCTGGAAGAGGTGACTGGGGAGACTGATGTCTGTGCTTCTCTGCTGCCCCGCGACCCTGACAGGAGCAGCAGAAGAGGATGGATGGATGTATATGTTCATCATTTAACCACGTTCTGGTCTCGACCCTCTGGTGCAGATTTGGTGTCTCGTTGAAGGCAACAATAAACACACGATCGACCTCCCTTCACCTGCCAGGACGTAGTTCAGGTTCAGATCCGAGTCCCGATGACGGATGCAAACTCACGTGCACAGCTGCGAACGCACAAACACGCCATTGTCGTCAGCGCGTCGTCCCCGTCAGCCGATCCGACGTGAACGAAGCGGGGAACTGAACGTCCCTCTCCATCCTCCTCCTCCTCCTGCAGGTCACATCTGGTGGATGGATTGATGAGGCAGGGGAGGTATACAGGGAAAACGTGCAGGGGAGGGCTAAGGGCCGGGGGGGCTAGAGTTACCGTTAGCGTTCGCCGTGCTAGGACCTTATCGCAATAAAATATGAAGAGTGCAGTGGTGCCGGTGGAAGCTCTGCACATCTGGAGCCGGAGCCACGTGGAAAAAACAAATATGACTGATATGGAAAGAAAACTGTCTTGTGCGTGGAGAGATGATGTTTGTAACCAGGGATGACGACGGTGAAAGCCCGACCCGGAGGTCGCTGTGTGACGGGAGGAACCAATTATTCATCAAAATGAACAAAACGAGCACGAAATCATCAAAAAAGAAGTACAAACACAGTCCAAAATGAATGATTAATATACTCTACAAAATGAAAGAAATAGTCAAGAATATGGACAAAAACTCAGAAAATGAACAAAAATAAGCAAAATTAGAAATCTTACGAGATTAAGATAAATCTGAGTAAAATAATCCACACAATGAACAAAAAAATGAAACACACAAAAATAACTAATAAGAATGGTTAAAATTTAAAAAATATATATTGAAAAAAATAAACAAAATAGTCAAGTAAATTAATATCAACAAGAAAATGGCCAGAAAAAACAATGAGCCAAATAATCAGGGAAATTAAACAATACTCACAAAAATCAATAAAGTAATTTTACAATATGAAAAAATGAATAAAACAATTAATAAATTGACAAAAACCAAATGAGGAAAAACAAATATGACTGATATGTAAAGAAAACTGTCTTGTGCGTGGAGAGATTATGTAAGGCCTGTTTGTAAACAAAACAAATAAACAAATGAGGAAAAACACAGAAAAATAACCAAAATCAACATATTAACAACAGAAATTGATAAAAACGAATAAAAGAATAACAAATTGCTCTTTCACGTGGTTCATAAATTGAATATTTCTTTGCTGCTCTAGAAACAGCTTTTTTGTCTTTCTGTCCAAAAATGGCTCGTTGCGTTGTCAAGGTGTCCAACCCCTGGTCTGAGCCCCCTCACATGCAGACCTGGTCCTGTACTAGGTCTGACCTGATGCATTGTGGGACGCATTCCCGTCCGGTCAGCCTGGACACATTTCGAGGTTTTTTTAGGACGCTGCCATCAAAAACATGCAAGTTTACTGTGAATTTGATCTAAAATCTTTGGCAAAATCATTCTTTTTCGACAGTCGAAATGTAAAATTTCCCTCCTTGAATCACCACCTCATCACGGTGGAGGGGTTAGTGGGCCTGACTCATCCTAGGAGCTTTGTTGTCGGGGGCAACTCGCCCCTGGTAGGGTCTCCCAAGACAAACTGGTCCTATGTGACAGGTCGGACAAAGAGCGATTCAGAACACCCTAAAGACTACGTCTTCCTGTGGGCCCCCCACCTGCAGGAGGGGTCGTAAGGGTCTAATTCTGTGTGATGTGGATGGCAGCTGAAGGTGGGGGCCTGGGTGGTCCATTCTCCATTTGCCAAAACTAGCTCCAACTCGTTCCCAGGTCAGCCAAGAGACATGGTCCCTCCAGCGTTAATGGGAACGCTTTGGGGTCCCCCCAGAGGAGCTGGAGGCTGCTGCCCCCGTGACCCTGACTTGGATAAGCACAAGATGATGGATGGATTTAAATGTAAATTTGCCACTTTAAGTATTCATCTTTTCAAACATAAGCATATTTGTTTAAGCACTTAAATTCAGTCAGTGTATGTAGCATATGCAAAAGAGTCAATAAAAACACATTATAGTAATATTTAAGTAATACTTAATGTACTGACTCAGTTAGAGTGAATAATAAAAAAAGCAACTGGTCACCTTTAAAGAGCCTGAACAGGACGGTGTGTTAAATTGACAAAGAAATATCACAAAGCAGGTCTATTCAACTAAAGTCAATCATCTGTGGGATGTTTTTGGCATAAGAGGAGCTGGTTAATTTGCCAATGGAGCGGAAACAGTTGCATCCGGTCAGAAGTGAGCAGGTCCGACGCACCGGTTCTGAACGGACGCTCTTTGAGTTGGCCGTTTCTGGGCCGACGCTAATGTTCGTGCCGCATATGCTGTGATTCTACTGTGAGGTTTTGTACCTGATCACTTTTCATCCGTCACCACTCGAATGTGAGTGAACCTCAGATCATCCCCGGAGCAGCCTACGGTCGTATCCGGACACAAGGCGGCAGTTTGGACTGTGACTCATGGAGCGACGCTATTTATCATGACTGGGATTGGTTCTAACTACTGTTAAAATATAATATTTATACTTTGTTTTTAAATGGCCTGGGCTGTGCAGTGAGGCCCATGTGAAAGTAACTGAAATGTGTCATACCACCATTGGCCACTGGGGGCACTGTTCCCTGGGCTACAAGAAGCCCTGACTCCCATACCGTTACACTGGACTTCTCTCTGAAAATGCTAAGTAAATAAATGTTAGTCCAGTGTCAACACAGTCTCAAACATTTTACTTAGACCCTCCAGCAAATGATCTGGTCCATCTTTAACTTTTTGCGCTGTTATTAAGATATTATGACAAATAATCTGACAAATTGCGGTGCTGGGGTTTGATTGACAGGTCTGTATGACAGCTCCTCTGGCCTGTGGAGTCGGACCAAGTCAGACCTTCGTAGCTTCTATGTATTTAATAGAACATAGTTTTTCTAGTGTTTACACCAGCAACACCGTAATATGACTTTGTTTGGCCATGCTTAATGAAGCTTTACCAAGTCAGTAAGCTAGCAGCTAGCATTAGCTTATCCATCAGAACCCTGACATATTTGGTTCCACCACCATCCATCTAAAAATGTCATCCAGGCAGTGACAACCTGACAGGCCTCAAAGCGACCGTTCAGAAACCAACGAGTGACGTCGCGGTCATTTTGTCGCTAAAATATATACAGTCTACGATTTTACACCAAAGAATTTATATAAACAAAGGTTAAAAAAAAGATGCATTTGCACAGTGCAGGGCCTAAAACCCATCTTTTTTTTCTTTTTAAGATCCTCCATCCAAGGAAAATCCCTATGAAGACATAGAATTTGAAAGAAGTTGCTTGGGAAGCAAATGTGTTTCACCGATGTCCTCATCCCCTGTCCCTGATACTCCTACCAAGGTACCTGTGATAATCTGCATGTAACACTTAAAATGCAGCGGACATAAAGAAATCACTGTCCAACGTGTCTGTTCTGGTCCATCTGTCTCCAGTTGTCCTCTAAGCCCGGGTTCTTCCGTCAGAACTCAGAAAGACGAAGCTTCAAGCTCCTAGAACTGCGCAAGACCAACAAGGACACTGGCATCTCCTCACCGTCACGAACCAGCCCGCCTTCCACACCGAGCAGCCCTGACGACACCCCCTGCCTCTCTGGAGACCCTTACAACCGCAGACGGAGGAAAATACCCAAGGTGTGGGAGTCTGAGAGACCTCTTACATGCCTCACATCACTCTGTGTGATCTATGGTTTACCACACGACGTAGAACATCCACTCACCATGCTGTCTGAGGTCCAGAAAGGCATGGCAAGCTATTTGACGGCTATTTCCTGTGAAAAGTGTGGCTAACGGAAGGGCTTACCCAAGTTGTATGGAAATAACCGTAGCAGGAGCAAGGTAGGTTTGTATACCAGCTTAAAAAGTTAAAGATGCACCTATTGTTTCCTTTTCCTTCCTCTAGGTGGTGTTGAAAATCAATGGCATCTTTGAGGCACGAAGCGGGAAGAAACGTATGAAGAGGGTTTCTCAGTCCACAGAGTCCAGCTCAGGGAGAGGTAAGGACTTCCTGTCTTCTTTCACAGGGCATTCGCTGAAAGAAGTCTGCAACTCAATTTTCTCAGTGTTTTCAGTGGTTTGTTAGTGGAACATGTCAAACATCTGGGTAAGGTGGAAACTTTGGGCACATTCACACCAGGATAGTCTGAGGGATTCAGGTCGATTGGGTGGGAAATGCTGAGAAATGTCGCACCTTGATCTGATTTGGTTTGGTTCGCTTTCACACGCCACTTTGCTCAAGTCAACCAAACCTGGATAGTGTCACGCAGTTACAACAACCATTCGTCTGGGGCATCATTGACTAAAACAACCACTGAGCAAGAAGAAAAAAAGCACGAGGAAGAAGAAAACCTGGATCATCGATCAGCCAGTACCAAAAATGGAAATCCATCCCCTTCAGCGGCTTCTTCACCACAAACAATGGAAGGAACAACACCAAATTTATGCCGTCTTTGGGTTTCTGTTTTTACTTTTGCGTTCAAACCTAATTTCTTTCAGAAGAAGCTGTCCAGTACGAGCAGCGAGGTGAGGCAGCGAGCTATCCCGCGGTATTCAGCAGTACTGAAGAAGAAGGCCAATGAGAGCGACAGACTACGATATGCTGCTGTGGTTACACAGACACACAGTGATGTTTTGGAAGGATTTAAAAGTTTTAAGATAACATATATCTCCGTGTCTGTGAAGGTTCTCAGTCATCCAGGTCGTAGTATCCAAGGCATGTGGTTTTCTTCCGTCGACTGGACTGGTTGTTTGGATTGAAGGCTCTTTGCTACCTATCCAGGAAGCTTCTTCATTTCTAACTGGCCTCATGCAGGTATCCAGAATTTATACTCTGTGGCTCAGGACTCCACCCTTTCATCCTAAGAGGTGTTAGTTTCACCTGGACCATGGTCCTTACAGAGTCATTTTGGTCCCTGTTCCTGACCAAGGCACGGTTGTAGAGGGTCGTTAAAGGTTTCACTCTGAGGATGTTAACAGGATGAGGGTGAATGACACAGGAAACTGACTCCAGCATCAGACCAGTTAGAACTGAAGAAGAAGCTTCCTGGACAGGTAGCAAAACATCTTCAATCCAAACATCCAGTCCAGTTGATGGACGAAAACCACGTCTTGGATATCTGTCCACACTGTGCTTTACATTCAATTCTCTTTAGTTTGCTGGATAGTGTGTTTTTTCAATTCAATTCAATTCAATTTTATTTGTATAGCACCAATCGTAATTGACGATTATCTCTAGGTGCTTCACAATTCAAGGCCGAGACCTCACGACTATACATAGTAAACCTAACAGAACCACCGAGAGCAAGACAAGGATGACGGGGGGAAGAAAAACTTCCTTTAATGGAAGAGAAAAACCTCCAGCAGAACCAGCGGCTCAGGGTAGGCGGCCATCTGCCTGGACCGGTTGGGGTTAGTGGACAGAGGAGAGACAAAAGACAAGAGTAGAGATAGAACAACAAACAACACAGATACTGGACGATGTTCACAGACACTGGACTGGTCCACAACCAGCAAACCCACAGCAAGGACATCACGCTGTCAGCGAACCACACCAGGGTTCACTTGCAAGTGAACCAAAACCCCCAGTTTCCATGTAGACCAGAGTCCCCCTGTTTGGTCCACACCACAGAGCGACTGAGCGTTCACACCACTCCAAACAAAATGTAGTATCAGTATTTTAAACATGCATCCAACTTCTACTGCTGTCTGCGGGGTCGGGTCGCAGGGGCAGCAGCTTGAGCAGGGAAGCCCAGACTTCCCTCTCCCTGGTTTCTTCATCCAGCTCTTCTGGAGTGAGGGGGGGGGCACAAGACCTTCCCAAGCCAGCTGAAAGACATAGTCCATCCAGTGTGTCCTGGGTCTTCCCCGGAGCTTGTCCAGTTGGGTGTTCCCGAACCCCCTCACCAGGGAGGCGTCCAGGAGGCACCCGGACCAGATGCCCAAGCCACCTCATCTGACTCCTCTCCATGTGGAGGAGCAGCGGCTCTACTCTGAGCCCGTCCCAGATGACTGACACCCTGTCTCTAATGGAGAGAACAGCCACTCTGCGGAGGAAACTCGTTTCAGCCTCTTGTCTTTTTAATTTAATTGTCACAAATGTCATCTTAAAATCCCACAGAGAACCTTCATCCGACCATGTGGCGTACTCCTGGTGTTCAGCCCTGTCCCACTGTTTGTTTCTTTAAATAGAACGGTGCCCCCGTGGATGACCCCACTCCTTTCCTCTCTGTGCCATGGACTCCATGTAGACTTCCTGAAACATTACCTCAGGATTTCAGGATGGTTCTGGTGGGTCCGGTGGTCTGGTCTCACCTGAGTGCTTTCTCCTTTGATTGTGACTTTTGTTCCTTTAGCAGTATTTTTTGAGCCCCGCCTCCCATTTTGTAATAAGAAAAGACATGGAACCTTTGTTTCTGCAATATTTAAATAAACATTTTTTTTAGTGTGAGCAAGCAAAACTAGTGGTTTTTGTCCAACTGTACCATCCAGACATGTAAATAAAATAATAAAACCCAATTAAATGTATGTATTTAGGTTGTTTTATGGTCAAGGTTCACTGTCAGCACTTTGAGCTTCGCCCTTGCCTCAGAGCTGAGGATGACGGTGAGAGCGAAAGTGATGCGAGCAGATTTTATGTGCTGCCGGTTTCCTCTGATTGTTTTTTGAAGGTGTGCCACTGAGTCGCTGGTTTTTATTCTCTTTAATGCAGTTACCGATGAGAACAGTGAATCAGAAAGCGACACTGAGGAGAAACTCAAAGGTAAGGGAACGAATCGCCGCCGTAGCATCTGCCTTCGATCCACTGCGTCGAAAATATCCAGCCTCTCCACACACGGCTCAGCAGGTTTTCTTGCCGTGTGGCCTCTCGGTGACTCTTTCCATGTTTCTCTGACCTGTAGCCCACAGCCAGCGCCTGGTGTCGGTCCAGTCCATGCTGAGGCAGACGGGGCGGTACCGGACCCTGGAAAGGGATCTGATGGACTTACAGGAGAGGAAACTCTTTGAGTACTTTATAGTCGTCGCGCTGCACAAAACCAAGGCTGGAGTTCCGTACCTGCCAGAAGTCACACAGCAGTTTCCTCTAAAGGTACCGGGACAAAGAAATGTGACCGGGTACTATTGTAGACACTGTATAATAATTCAAAAAGAAAAGAATAGTGATTAATGTTGGACCATTTACTGTCATGTATAAGACACCGTCCGTTCGAACAGCCAGTTTAATCTGAAAGTGTGGGATGGTCGTGGTGTAAATGTGCTGGATTAAAAGACTTCATCCAATTTAATATGCACAGACTTTAATTAGGATATTATTCAGGCAGACAGATATCTGCAGCTGTTACTTAATATTGTCTTTGCACAATATTAAAACCCCTAATTCATGGCTATCTTAAAATTGTGTTGTGTTTCAACTGTCTCCTTTAAAGTCAGATTAAAAATATAAGAGTTCATGAAAGATATGTAGTTAGTTTATTTATTTATCTGCCTGTTTGTTCACAACTCAAAAAGTTATGAATGGATTTGGATTAAATTTTTAAGCCTGGTCAGAAATGGCACGAGGACCAATCATTTAGACTGTGGTCGTGATCTGGATCATTGTGTGGACCCAGAAGATTTTTAAAGGATTCTTCACCGTTGTGAGATAGGACCAAATTCAACTTTTGTCCTTGTAACGACACAAATAACACCCTGAACCATAATGAAGACATCGTAATTATATCGTCTTTCATGCCAATTGAATGAACTGCACATGAATGTCCCATAAAGGGGTAAATAAAGCCACCGTTTGATCCCCATGTGGACATTAAAGTCGGCCGCACATAGAGAAACGTGACTCACCTCGTCTCAACTCAACTGGAAATCTTCTTGACGTGCGGTGGTTCCTGACCCACATTTTTCAGTCTTAATATTGTCCCGACAGAAATCGTGCCAATTCGACATGTTGAATCGCCAGCACTCAGTCTCAGCGACGTCACAACTCGACTTTGACTTTTATCATTATTGGACATGTGAACGATATGTGTCACAGCACAATCGATGTCTACTGTCGATAGATGGCGCCAGGTGTGAGTGGTGGTGTTAATCCGCAGCTGCGTGCGAGGTGCGTTCAATCACGGACCAGACGACCGGACTCGTAGAGTTGAGTTGGGATCAGTCGTGATTCTCTGTGCGCTGGCTTTATTATGACACAAAGTGTTTGCGTGTGAGGAGAATTTCTTTAAGATGTTAGCATACTAACCAGCAGCCATTTGTTTGTGGTGGACTGCTGTTGGACAGTCAACACGGCATACAACCTCAAAGTTGTCAATCTAGTATGTCTGTCGGTCATTTAGTTTTTTTTTATCTGTACCAGATGTTGACGGTCAGAGAAGATTCAGCAAATCCTCCACAAATGACCTCGTGCACCTATGAGGTTGTAAGCTGTGTTGACTGGCAGGTCACCTGTCCAGTCATTTACAGCGCTCCGTTACAAACCGTTGGCTACTAGCTAGATCTCAACGTCACAGATGATAGCGTCATTTCACTGACAGATCCACTCACATAACCTACTGCACCTTTAACCCACTTCCGTGGAGTAAAAATGACACCTGAGTAAACTACACTGGTTTGGATGTTGGAGTTCTAGTGTCACATACTGGACATTTGTTTCTTGGCTACAGCCCTATATTCTGACACCTCTATGTTCTGATAGTACATGGGGGGGTGGGGGGTGGGGGGGCTGCTGTGGCCGGACGATAGCCGGTGCTAAATCACTTACAGATGACTGATTGTGGGTCAGGGTTTCATGTGTAGCAGAGCAGCTCCCTCTCTGCAATCTAAGTCAGCGGTCCATCCGAGGTTTCATCGGCCAGCTAGGTGCGACAGGAGGCCCCGCCATGTCCCTCCCCTCTCCCGCCGGAGTACCAATGACAGAGAGTGAGGCTGGGAGGCTCGATTCAAGGCGTGGATCCTGGGCCGAAGAACCAAAGGCCCAGTGGTACTCTGGCTGTGGGAACAAGGTGTCGGAACATAGGAGTGTCGGAATACAGAGCAGCCCCCCTCGTTTCTTACATATATTCTTCTTTTATCCAGCTCGAGAGAAGCTTTAAGTTCATGCGGGAGGCGGAGGACCAGCTGAAAGTCATCCCTCAGTTCTGTTTCCCTGACGCCAAAGACTGGGCACCTGTCGACAACTTCCCCAGGTCAGTCAGCCAGTCTGCTACGACGCACACCAACAAAAGGGGAAACAGCACACGCACACAGGAATTTTCCAGCCGAGTGGTAATTGCTCAGCTGTTTTCCTTGCTAATAACCACTTAGTCGTGGAAAGCCTTGGAAGCCCCCGATGGCGGTGACCTTGTGGCTCGTAAAAGACCACTGTTCTTTCCCGAAGTAATGCCGCTGAGGATGACGGATGATTAGAGGGAGACTTGGTGGATTTAGCACCTTACACCTGGTTGGCTATTCCCGAAGCAGCCGGTAAAGACTGGCTGTGTTATCCAATTCCACACGGCTTAACTTCTCAACGTCTGCGTTGTTCTGAGAAGTGATGATGTGCGTCTCGATGATGATGATGATGGTTAAAAATTACCTGAGCTCCGCCGGGTTCGAGGCCGCTGAGCACTCACCTGCAGGCGGTGTCAGTACAAGCGGCTGACGGACGTCTCTGGGTAGAAGGTCGTCGCGGTCAGCGCGGACCTGTCGGGTAGAGCTAAGGAGGATAAACCCATCCTCCGCTTTCCCCTCTCCAGCCTAACGCCAGACTTTTGTTTGGGAAAAATCACAGTCCAGTTCTAAATTAAGCTTTTTGATGTCATAACTGTCTCTTATGTTTTATTTTACAGCTCCGCATACTTTCCAGCATGTCTGAATTGTTTTTTTTTCCTTCTCTTTTATAACCTCAGTGAGACGTTCTCGTTCGTCTTGACTGGTGAGGATGGGAGCCGGCGCTTCGGTTACTGTCGGAGATTGTTGGTACGTTTATTTTTTTTAATACCGCAGCTCTTTGGGTTCGATATACATCTATGATCTTGTCGCAGGTTTTTTTTCTCTCGATGGATACTGAAGCCACGCTTTGAAAACTCTTGACATGAACTCAACTCTGAGTCAGTTTCCAGTGGCTGCGTTTTCCAAAATGTCCATGAACTCGTCGCACAAAGCAACAGTAAAACGCTGTGTTTTGCAGAAACCATTCAGGGCCAAAAAGAAGCCTTCCTTCGTTTTATTTCTGTAAAATAAATGGAATATCTCCGCAGAATGTAAAAGAAATAGTTTTGGAGAGAACAGGCCATTACGTCTTTACAGTGTTGTTAGACAGTATGTTATCAGCGACAGCGTTCGCTTTTGAGTGGGAGTTGAATGAGCTGATGACCGTATTTTCCAGGTTATATGTCGTTCCGGAATGTTAGTCACATGACCCAAAAAATGCATAATGAAGAAGAAAAAAATGTGTATAAGTCGCTTTGGAGAACAGGTCGCATTTGTTCGGGGAACGCGCGTCAAGCCGGGCGGCCGCGCGCTTGACGCTAGAAGCGAGATCTCATGGCTCGCCTGCCCGCCTCACCGGGTAAGTGACGGTGCCGACATGTTCGGTGTTAAGCTGATGGCAGGTATCGTTGTTACCGGTAATGTCTACATTTTAAATTGTCAGTAATACAAATGCGGCAGATGCATTGACCTCTACAGTGACCTCTACAGTGACCTCTAGCGGCTGTCAGTGTGACAAACACCCAATACTCAAAATAATTAATAAACTAGTCGGGTATTTGTTGCTCCCCTAGCCAGATTATGCAAAAAATTGCGACGTATAATCTGGAAAATACGGTACGTAGTTTTACAGTATGTAGGGCGACGCGGTGGCGCAGTGTGTAGCCTCACAGCTTGAAGGTCCTGGGTCCTGGTGGGTCTTTCTGTGTGGAGTTTCATGTTCTCCCCGTATCTACGTGGGTTCTCTCCGGCTTCCTACCACGAGGGGTTTAGGTGAATTGGTCATTTTAAGTTGCCCATAGGTATGAATGTGAGTGTGAATGGTTGTCTGTCTCTACATGTCAGACCTGTGATGAACTGGCGACTCATCCACGGTGTACCCCGCCTTCACCCTATGTCAGCTGGGATGGGCTCCAGTGCTGACCCTTCCAAGAAATACGGGGTACAAAATGGATGCATGGATGGAATGAGAGCTCTGTTGTTTTCAGTGAGTTTTAGGACAGGTGCTGTTTGAGCCTCGGTTCTATGACTCAGCCCTCCATTTCAACAGGTTCCTAATCTCCCTGTGACTAGATTGGGATCTTACCCTCCCGTGCTAACCTGGGGAGATGTTACTCAGCCGAGTAAATTTTGAAGCATTCGCGTGACCACTCCCTGCCTTTAATCCAGGGGAAAATGACCAGGTTTGTTCATTGAGGCCAATGCAGAAGTAACTTTAAGTTGTAATTCCACCGTTTGGCCACTGGGGAACCGATCGTCCGG
>JAQQAE010009028.1:0-14836 GCA_029823295.1 Pseudamia nigra
TTGTGAAGCGCCTAGAGATAATCGGCGATTATGATTGGCGCTATACAAATAAAGATTGATTGATTGATTGATATGCCGATGGTCGGGCCGTTAGCCGCCTGCTAGCAGCCCGGACCGTGTCGACACAGTGCTGCCCAGCCCGGGCACGCCAGCTCAACACGGTGTTAACGGCCGTGTTAACGCCGGGCCGTCTTAACGCTGCCCGGGCTGTGTCATAAGCCAGGGTAAGAATACATTCTAAATCATTTTTAGAACTACTGTAATTTCATTCCATTTCAGAATGAATGAAAATAGTGCTAGCAGCTAGCGCTATTTTCACTAGCTGCTAGCACTATTTTCGCTAGCCGCTAGCGCTCTGACTTCCGGGTCATTCTCACCGCGACCCGGAAGTGACGCATACGTGACCCGCTAGCTTCCCTTGCTTTAGCGGCTAGCGTTAGCGTTACCGGCTAGCGTTAGTGGCTAGTGTTAGCATTAGTGGCTAGCACTCTGACTTCCGGGTCATTCTCGCCGAGACCCAGAAGTGATGCAGGCGTGACCCGGGCGTCGTTGTCCGCATAATTCGTCATTATGAGGTTAAATTTTTTTGCAGTTTTTTCCGTCGGTATCCGAATTTTACGTTGTCAGAAGCTGTCGTTGTCCGAGGCTCCACTGTAGTAGCACCACTGATGCCAAAAATTGACAGGTCGAAATCTGATAGTGGTCAATCACCATGACAAGTTTCAAGTCGACTTCCAACATTTGTCTTTTGTTGTTATACGCAATAACTGTAGCACTATTTGTCCCAAAAGCAGTATCACCATGTTACAAAATGGGAATTCTATCAACTTGTGAGGTTTTCAGGAGGTCATTAAACATGGCAAGATTAAAATTAATTGATTTTGACAGCAGTAACAGAGACACTGCACTGGTCTGTTGTGTAAAGTAGAAGCTGTGCTAAAAGCGAAACTCTCGATTTACCTACCGATGGATCTGTGGATCTGTCCTGTCCTCACCTATCGTCGTGACCTCTGGGTTTTAACCAAAAGAATGAGATCATGGATGGAAGTAGTTGAAATATAGAAAAGTAGAACTGCTGCCCCTCAAGTCAGTTCAGGAGGCTTGGGCATCTTGTGCAAATGCCTCCTAGATGCCTCCCTGATGAGGGGTTTGGGGCATGTTCAACTGGGAAGAGACCCCAGGACAGACCGAGGATATGCCAGAGGGACGATGTCTCTCAGCTGGCCTGAGAACATTCTGGGGTCCCCCAGATGAGCAGGACCACACCTCAAACCGTCCTCTTCTTGTGATACGTCTATAAATTCTTGTCTGCCCGACACTGCTGTTCACTCTCGGTTATGTGTCCCATGCCTCTTCCTCTTCTCTCTTTCTTAGACACCACGAGGGTCAGCTGATCCTGGAAGCCAATCAGATACTGGGATACTGGGAGAAGCCTCCACTAATTGCATGTCAGGATCATCAACCACCATCATCAAACCTGTCATCGCGTCATCATTACATCCACCCATATTCTGTTTCAATAAATGTCAGATTTTCTTCACATAATTTGAGGTTGTGGTTGGAGTGATTGTGTCGCTTCTTGAAACAAGTAGTCCCAAAGCTGATAGGATGATCTTTAAGTCATCAATAATCATGGCAAGTTTTAAGCAAATTGGTTCAGCCAATTTTAAGCTATCATGTTGACACACCATGTATATGGATATGGTCGCTGAGACAAATCAACATCCACCTTTTTCTACAGATAACAATTTACAGGCTGCAGCAAAGTCATGTCCTAGAGTTAGACCTGTGTGACAAATACCAAGACTGCGTTATTCACTGAAGACAAAGCAGCTACTTATTAATGAAACAATGGCAATCAGCATTAGATGAAGTGACAAAAGATTATATCAAGTTGGCAGCTTAACAGCAACACTAAGTCAGGGAAACAAGGTCAATGTATGATGCATAACCTGAGCTGTTTTGACGGCCAGAGCTGCTGACGAACACGCAAACCATCTCATGCCTGAAAGAAGAACTTGACTGTCAAGTGGCCAGAATGACAAACATCACCGCTTCCTCTCTGACGTCTTGTACACATGCTCTTGTAACACTGCACCTGCCTGTATGACAAGCACCAGAAGCATCTGCAGGCGGGGCTAATTCAAAAGCACAGCATTTCACATGAACAAAGACTCTTGCTTTAACTAGAACAGGGACTTGAACCAACTGCTTTCACTTTGTTCCACTGAGTCAGCATCTCCCAGAGAGAACGAAAGCGATGGAGACTGATAACGTGAAAGAGGGAGCTGCTGGGGCAAGGCAAAAACAGGCACCTTTGTCTGCTCCTGGAGTCTCTAACAGATAATAGTGTCTTTTGAACATACTCGCACACACATACACACACACATACTGCCACACACAAGGATGATTCACTTCTCAGACAGTGTGATAATATGCTGGTGGGGCACAGCGTCCCTGCACAGTGGAGAGGAGTGTGTTTGTGTAATCAGACAGACAGTCTGTGCTGATCCTCAGGCTGGAAAGGAAAGGACAGTTCTTGGCTGGTGTGTGTTTGCATTTTCTCTGGCGCTGACATTTTGTTGCTTTGTTTTTTTTTTTTTTGTTTTTGTTCTCTTAACTCATTACACAATATCTGTGTTGTCCTACAGGTGAACCTTAGTCTGATTATTATCACATAGCACAGCTACATGTACATTATCACGACACTGCCATATCACAGTAGCTTGACCTGTTGCCCCTTAGCGCCCCCAAATCTCCATGAAATACAAGGCATCACAAGGCAGCCAGATATTTGACAATTTAGTCACATGACACACTGTTTTAACCAGTGGAGAGATTAAGCTGCAGTTAGTTCAGAAAAGTAAGCACATTTACTCAAGTACATAATATGACTTTACTCACAGACTACTGTTTGATTCATCAAGCTTCTCTGCATTTTAAAACACAGTATTCTCTGCTTCACTGATTTTAACATTGTAGCACCTTTATAATCTACGGACACTGATGCCTCGCCATCTTAAACTCTTTCAACAGCACAGCATTTGATATTTATCTTAATATTCTATACATTTAGAGCAAACTATTATCATGCTCTTCATGCAGAGTTTTGACTCTTGCCATTAAGCAGGATCCAGACATCTCTGGATCCTCCTGGAAAGTTTGACAATTAATACAATTTGATAATGCATTCATTTGCGCCTTTCATGTTAATGAAGGGAACAGGAAATGATCAACTTCATAAAGAAAATGAACAAAAATAAAGACAATAAGCAACAAAATTAATCAAGAAAGCATACAGAAATAAATAAAAACTGGCAAAACTGTGAAGAAACAGAACAAAAATTAGCAATGTAAGCAACAATGTGAGCAAAAATGAACAAAAACATCAATAAGTGAACAGAAATGAAAAAAATCAACAAAATAATCACATGTGAAAAAAACACAAAATAGTCAAAAATGAACAAATTTTACTGATTTCATCGACTATTTACTTTTGTTTTTTCTCAACTTTTCTGGTTATTTGATTCACTTCTTCACATTGCCTTGATTATTTTCTTTATTTTTGTTGATTTTCTTGAGCACTCTTTATTTTTTTTTACTCATTTTCAATAAATTTGTTCATTGTTTTACTAATTTTCTCAATTATTTTATTCAATTTTATTCATTCATTCAAGTACAGTATTCATTTTCTGGATTATTTTGTACATTTTAACTCATTTTCTTGATCATTTCATTCATTTTTGTTCATTTTTTTGGTTATTTTGTTCATTTTTCTTTGTTGTATTGTTTTGTTCATTTTATGAATGTTCAAAATCATTTTGCTCATTTTCTTGATTTTTTTTTCACTTTTATTACCTTTGTTGTATTATTTTGTTCATTTTATGCATTTTGTAGATCATTTTGCTCATTTTGACTCATTTTCTTGATTTTTTTCACTTTTATTACTTTTGTTGATTATTTTTGTTCATTTTTCTTCGTTGTATTATTTTAATGAATCATTTGTTTATTTTGACTCATTTCCTTGATTACATCCTGTCAGAACATTCAGACAAACCCTACGCCCTTGACTGGGATGTGAAAATGCTTTTCCTAAGATACTTCTGATCTTTTGATCCAGTGACATTAGTTATTGTCTCAAACAATTGTCTCTGAGTTAAGTGATTTCCGCTAAAGTTGCATGTCCGTATGCCGGTAAAGTTTTGTTTACCGGTGTCCGTATCTCCGTCTCCAGGCAGCCTGTTTACCTGCTCTGTTGCCCGGTGACATTTTTTTTCTGTGTGTCGTCAAAGAACGGCAACACCCCGTTTAATTTACTTCTTGTTAAGGCGGCAGTGAACGGCACTTTGGCGTTTCTCTTTACGCACCCACTACTCTGCTCCAGCGTTTTTATTTTTGTCCAGCGGCCGCGTCAGAGCGCATTTGGATATCTTTATCCGTTGCAGCTTGTTGCGTAGGCGCGTTCTTCGGCCGCACCGAGAACGCGTCGGTTCCCGAAAAGCGGTGCCACCTTAAATCACATGCTGACATTACAAGAACCTACTCTCCACCCATATCCGAAAAGAGTCTGTTAAGAGGTGTCTCACCTTCCTCACCACGCTCTTATTACCGAGAAACACCGGCGCGCTGACAACAAGCAGAGGCGCCTTCGGACCCACCGCAGCTCCTTATTGGTCAGGAGTCCCGGGTGTCGAGTGCGTGACCCCTGACGGACAAATCCCGAACAATACTTTTTGGATATTCATCCATTTGGATTTATCCGTATCACTGTCTGGTTATACTTTACATGCCAAAGCTGGGGGAACAGACTGCAACCCAACACACTTTTACGCGAAGCTTTACAGTTTTCGCCACAATAATTGGTAAGTCTGCTAACTACGGTGTCCTGTGTGTCCCCCCCGGGGACATTTGAGCATATTGTCTGCAATGTTGAGGAGCTGTAGAAGAATTTTATATGTTGTATTGTTCTGGTGGGTAGGACATTGATTGGAGACAATGAGTCAATCGCGGATCGATCGCAGCATGTTGTCAAGTGATTAGATGAGCCACCTTCCATGTAATTTCAGTGGACATGATTAAGTTAATAAGGCCGGTATTGACTGGAAGAGAATGTCACCGTTACTGTAAATTATAATGAGTAGTGCTGCCAGTAGGGCTCAGCAAACCAGAACAATAACATCCCTATTCACTTGTGTTTTATACTGACAATTATACTAGTAGTTCAGAAAGCAAAAGATAAAGAAAACAGGCTAATTTAGATTTTCCACGTACAGTATATCATTGCTTTAAATATGAACAGATGTATCTACTATTGTTATACCATTAGTAAACTGCAAGTTTTGAGTGTAGAATGAGTGTAAAATGTTCCTCATTGGCCACTAGATGGCGTGTGAGTACGTCCTTTATGCCAAAACACCTACTTGCATTCAAAGAATGTGTACAGGTAAGAAACGCTGTGTGCTACAGGGTACAGTTTCCCCTTCATCCGTCTCTACTTGTTGAATAGATCCACTGGGGATTTTCAAAGTGGAGACATGGCCACGCAGCATTATTCTCTGCCATTAAGCCACGTTATGCCATTTTACGCACATTGTTCCCTTCAGCCTTTAATGGACGCAGTGTAAATGACTAGTGTCCTTCCTTCCTGAATAGAATGCCCGGTTCCAGTACGTGATCTGCATACCGTTAACGATCACTGTAATGTTTGTTCGTGTTGCAGAGTTCGGAGGAAACGGGGTGGCGTCAGCGCTCCGGGTACAAACCGGGTACAAACCAACTGATGACCTATAGGAACCACATTAGTCTGCAGCTACTGGTATTTAAACCAACTTTGGATCGTCAAGTGTTTTTTTTAACCATGAATAGGTGGCAGCACACATATCAGATCATAATCCGGTGACAGCCTGTAATTTGAATGTGTTACGCGCTCGAGCAGCATCACTTATGTGTAGTTTTGACGCGTGACTACATGCTTTAAATGTTTAGATACGAGATTCGGGAAGATGTGTAATCTAATTTGAAAGCACAAGCACAAATAATCAATGCCGGTGAGGGAGCGGGCTGGAATCTCCTCATGTCGTCGATTTAATTAGTCAAATGAATAAACAGTAAGTCAATTCTGTGAGAGTTAAAAGTAAATAATTCGGTCGTTTTGTTTCCAGTGGTCCCTGCAGCACCACATAGTCACTGCTGTAGCTCCTGTGGTATGAGCACATATTTTGTTATATGCTGTAATTTATTATGAATGGCTTAAACTCTGCTGCTCTCCACGTGGGTGTAAATCTCTCTTTCCTATTGGCGGGGAGATGCAGCGTCCACAAGGATCTCTCTTGTGATTGGTCGGAGCGCCTCGGGGCTGTGGGCGGATTTTATCGATGGTGAAAGTGGGATACTTTGTGACAATGTTCATTGTCGATATTTCATTGGAGCTGCCGTAGGTGCGCAGCGGAGAGCCTCTCGCCGTTAGCCGAGTGAGGCTTTGCAGCTTACGGACCGCGTATTCTCTCCTCTAAAGCTTGCAAAAAGCGCACAAAACACCGAGAGGAATTTCTATTCTTTTAACCAGACTTCGTCGATTTTTCTTTTAAAGGTAACCGTCTCCGTACACGAGCGTCCATGGCATTTTTTGCTGACAACATACTTGCGTTTCTGCCTGGTATGTGACCATCTATGTAGCATTTAGGGAGACGCTTGCTTGCGCGCCGGGGAAACAAGCAACAAAGAAAAAGATCTAACAAAGAGAAAAACAAGCCTTATGTAGTTGACTTTCCTGAGGGAATATTCTTATGATATCGACCGGAGAGAAGACAGGCTGGCTTTTATTCTGACTCACAGAGAACGAGAGAAAGGACGCACCAAGAGCTTGAAAGAGACAGAACAAGCTCTCTGAATGCTGCCTTTGATTTGCGAGCAGAACAACGGACGGTAGCCGAAACGACGGATCATCTTCCTCATCATCATCTTCATCCCCGACTCTGCTCGTCTTGCCCCCCCCTTTCTGACCACAGGTTATCGGATGGACCAGCATCCCAGCGCCCGGAGCTGCACCAGTCGCGGAGCTTCGTCCTGCGAGGCCGTCCCGACTGAGCCATCCATGAATCTGTACATCCACTCCACCACCGGCACACGCTTCGAACTCTCCTTGCCCCTGGAGGAGACCGTGGAAGGACTGAAAAGGAGGCTGTCGCAAAGACTCAAAGTACCAAAAGAGAGACTTGCCCTGCTACACAAAGAAACGTGAGTAAACCCCGATTATCACCAATTGTTGACTAGAAGTGGTTCAGAACCAATAGGCAGATAAAACCCAGGGTGGCTTTTTGTCTTTTAAGGCCAACACTGAGTGTGAGGCGAAGCACTGACATCATCTACCGGATTATTTAAGCTTTTCCGCAGTGTAAAACGTGAATAAACCAGTGCAGTGATGCATTACACACAAATCTGGAAAATCAAACACAACCTTGGCTGCTTTGCTCATCAATACATTCAAGGAAACCGGTGTCCATCAGGACGTACGGTATTGGAATTACGCATAGGGGACGCACCGGTCACTGGAACAGTATTGACGAGGCGATGTGCAGACTTGCATTGATTAACCCCCCCTTCACTAAAATACCGAAGGCTGATTGAATTGCTAATGCTGTTTGAATCAAACAAGTTAAACATTGATGAGTAAAGTCACTTGATACCCAGCTATTTATTTACATACATGTAAATAGACAGGTTGTGTAGGTGAAGTTAGAAGTGTGTTGTAGATAAATAAGAATGGAAATGAGTTACTTTAACAGCTGCTCCATTTTCCTGAGCTCCCTGAAGATGCAGTTGCAGCCCCACATTCATGCAGCGCTGCATTAATGGAACTGAAAAGACCTTTATTATTGAAACTGTGGGCCAGCAGAAAGCAGCATTATGCCCATGAATTGAGGTCCAGGTTAATTTAGGCAACAAAAGTCCAGGTGGCATTATGCAGAAAAGAAGGGGGTTTATTCCATGCAAACACTATGCATTGTTTTTGAGCCCCCGTCCCCTTTCGGCCATTGTAATCACCAAATAAATCACATCATCCTTTAAAACCTGAGCCCCCCCACCTTTTTAATCCTCTCCTGCTCCTCAGACAGTAGACTCACACAAACTCTGTGCAGAGGGCTTTTGTTTAGCAGCATGAGGTGAAATTTGGGTCATGCCTGTACAGAAGGTTGTCCTAAAAATCCTCCAGTGACTGCTTACTGTAAGCAGTCACTGCACCTGGGTGTGAGTGGTTCACGGCATCATAAGAAGAGAGCAATGATTTCTGTCACTGTGGGACAAATGCTAGTTTTATCAGAGCTGACACGGTGGAAATCTTTATACAGTACAAATAAGAGTCAGAAGAACAATATTCTGTTGTTCCTGTTTTCAACGTTTGCATATATTGTGGATTTATATTCAGCCAGGTGTCTCTCCTCCTCGGTTGTAAAACTCAATATGCCAAAAGAAAATACTTACCTCCACTTAGGCAAGTGGCAGTGGTGCCAAATATCCACTGTGAGCTGTTGTCAAGCTCCACTATACTTGAAATTGAAATATGACAGCCCAATCAATACTTCTCTTTCATGGAGCTTTTCACCCACGGCTCTTTTCCAAACTAGTTTTGAAGTCTGCCTGCCCCCCTCTGGCTGAGGGGTGTTTGTGTATCTGAAGTGAGAAGATATTGTCATCACAGTCTAATTATCTTGTTCTCTCTAACCCAAGGCGACTAAGTTCAGGCAAACTCCAGGATCTAGGCATCTCAGATGGGAGCAAGTTAACACTTGTACCAACAGTTGAAGCAGGATTAATGGTGAGACTCACTTGATTGTAATTCCATTTAATTCGTTCTCCATGTTCATAAATAATTTAATATTGATAAGATTTTCACAATTGGTTTCTTTAAAAGTATCTTCATTTTTATTGCAGTCTCAAGCATCAAGACCAGAACAGTCTGTCATGCAGGCCTTGGAGAGCCTAACAGAAACTCAGGTAAGAAACTGTTTCTCTGTGTTAAAACGAAACTGAATGAACTGTCTGAGTTAGTCCCTCGCTGCTACTGCTGTGTGACCTATGTTTTGGACTTTTTGTGTGTGTATGTTTGCAGCTGAGTGGTTGAGGAGGCTGTGGCCATGGTTAAATACAGAGCAACACTCAGATGCAACAGAAACAGAGATGAGATGAGCAGGCTGCACAAGCCTCTTTGCTTGTCTAATCTCAGCCTCTTAAACAAGCCAAGCTACACAACCAGTGTGAGCTGTTAGGATATAATAAGCACCAACACCCTCCTGTATCCTAGTAACATCTGTGTGAAGAGTGTGTATTTGTGTACGTGTATGTGCATGCACACAGCTGCGGGAAGCCACGGTGAGCACTGCAGAAGAAAGGCATGTTTGTGAGCTGCTGAAGGGGCTGCACACAACATTCATGTCCACCTTTTGTATTCATGCCTTTATCTCTTATCACTCCCTGCTCGGTCTGCTTTTTATGCTCATGCACACACACACACAGACACGCACAGGTAAGTTTCCAGGAAGTATGCTGTGGCAAGAGATTGAGTGTAGTCTCACTCACTCATAAATAGAGTGCTGGATCATCAGATGACAGACCTCTCACCCAGTATTAGCATAAGGTTCCTGGAAGCATGTGCACATAGCCAGATTGGGGCCCACACCCTGTATTTAGAGTGAAATGGCTCCATAAGCCTTCTGAAATGCAGTATGCATTTGAGTCAGTGTGGCATGACTCACCAAAATGATCAATAGTGAGAGTAAAGTGAAAAAGGCTGCGAGTTCTCCTCACTGGCCACGAAGAGAGTGCGAGTGAGAAAAGAGGCGATAAGGCTGAACGCACACAGACAACAGTGTGACGTATGAAACACTCTGCAGCTGACTGACTCAGATCAACTTCCTTTGTAGAATTGGGTAACACTAAGATGTACGTAAGTAACTGCATCACTGGTACACTGCTGACTGATGTCAAAACAGTACAAGATGGTGAAATTATGGGCTGATGTAACAACCGTCAGCATTGTAGCGGCTCCTGAGCCGATGAACTCGTCACTAGATTGATACTGTACATTCAGATATGAATTTATCAGAGGATGTGGGTTGTTCAGTGATAGGAGACTGCGGTTCAGCATGGCTTCATTCCCTGCTGATAATTTTATGGTGGAAATCCTGGCCTTGTAGCGTGTGTGAACTCAGCATGCACCTCGTAGCACTGACAGCAGATGACTGCATGTGTGTAGGTGTGTGTAAGTGGATGTACGCTTGTCTGTTATTGGATGAAGCTTGGTGTGTGTGTCTGAATGTGGTAGTGGGCTGGAAGTGAGCCTTGCCCATCATGTGGTACGCCTTTGCTGGGCAGCCATGAGTGACTGTCATTTTCACCAGAGGCAGATGATAATTTAACCATCGACCTAGAAGAACATATTTCTTACTCTCCTTTTCGTTTCTGTCTGGCCACTTCGACCTATTACTTTTACATTCATTATGAGTCATTACGTTTTTCTGGAGAACTGCTCATCACACATTTCTGTTGCAACCGTGTTTAGTCCACTGCCAAAGGACCTGGTGAGGATAAATAACAGCATGGCAATAAAAGGTTAAAATAAAGGCACAAAGCTGCTTTAGTGTGTTTTTATCCAGAGAAATTGATTCCTCTTTATAATTCATGAGGCACAATGGAATGATATAGATTGCGGAGAGATTACGGATCTGAGTAAGATTAGAAAATAGGAACACAAAAGCTTTCCCTCATTTCCTCTCTCCCCCTAACTCTGGGGCTATCAAAAATCAATCAATGCACTTAGCTCTTAAAAGTGTCTGACATGATAGCCGATATGCCCCCACACCCAAAAATAGCCTCAGGGAGATGCGGGGTGGTTGTTAGCTTCGGTAGCCTTAGATGCAGTAGGTATGAATCCATGTACCCCTTGCAACCACCTCCACCCATCTGTATTTTAGCCATATGCGTTCCAGAAACTATGTGTACATAATTCGTGGAAGAGTGGGCCGAGTGGATCATCTTCTCCCATATCAGAATTCAGGGGGAGTCTACGATGAGCCGCTAGCCAACCAACCAGGCGGAACATGACAAATTCCAGGACTGTTTCAGACTTTTGTGGAACAAGTTAGATAGAAAGTGCTTTATGGAAATCGAGCCCAGGCAATTATCTAAATGGTCTCTTTTCCCCCCTTTGCTCCATCTCCCCCTTTTCGTCTTTCTCCCTCTCTTGTTTCTGCTTAACAACTCTCCCAGGGCCCTATAATTTAAATGTGCTGCGGTTTGCAAGTCCGGCTAACCAGGCTTCATAACGGCTTCAGTTTGCCCGTGATGGCTGGCTTCTTTAGCAAGGACAATCCTGGCCGCCTTAATTCCTCCTCTGGCATCTCACTATGCTCTTTGCATGACATCTAAGCCTGTATTAAGCCACTGCCTCCTGACAGCCCATCAAAATACAGTTGCCTCTCTTCTCATTTTGTCTGCTAAATAGAAGTTCGATGTGCAACTTACATATGCGGCCGTGCTCAGCCACATGCACAAATACACACACCAGAAATGAAAGGATATATTTAAGAGGATTTCAGATCCTGCCTGGAGAATGTCTGATCCTAGTTGTAAAATGAATGTACAGTATAGTTACAAGACAAGCACTGAAAGAAGGGAAATTAAAGCTATATTCACTATTGCTGGGCATATGTAGGTAGTGGCATGAGCTCTCCACCTATTGATCTTGGTATTTGACAGAAAGAGTAGGATTATATGTCCCTCTCAGCACACAGGGACTATTTGCTCATTGATGCACATTGATGTTAGTATAAAAGCCAACCAGGCAGGCAGGCATCACCCTTACCCTCCCCCCGGTTTGCCCTTCCCCCATGCAGCCACGTCTTTGTTCCTGTCTTAAAGCATGAGCACCAAACCTGCCCAGCTGACAAAACCTCTAATGCAGAACAATGATTGAGGGTCACTCTTCAAGTTTGGCTCTCCCCCACAAGCTCCTTTCATCGTCCATACATCCATAAGCGTCAGCTATACTGAGTTGACTGCAGCAACAACAGTGCATACTGGTTTCAAAATCAATGCTTGACCCAGCTGGAGTGAGGCTCAGCAGGCTGCAGATTGACAAATTTTTGCCTTGAACACTAACACAGATTGGGACTGGGCTGTTTGTTGCCATTCTATATGTCCCAACGGAATAGGCGGTTACATATCTGCTCTACTTTTTTCCTCTCCTGCCAACAGCTACCTCCTGTCCTCATGCACTTCCCACCTCCTCCTCCTCCTCCTTTCCCCCTGAAATGACAGATCTGGAAACGGCACAGTTTTGTCAGTGTGTCTAGAGGCGAATAGATGCAAACTAGAAGGATCTAGCAATCTGCGGGGAGTCGCATCTGGGTCACCCTTGCATTTTATTCTCCCTTCTGCCTCCCTTTGAGGGTGCCACGGTGGGTCAGACAGGTGGAACAGAAAAGATAGACAAAGCTTTTCGTATGTGGAAGTTTTGGTGGCAAGATGCAGGGATGTAGGGGATGAACGCACAAATGAAGGAATACATTTGATAACCTAATTGAAAGAGATAAATAATGCAACAATGTATGTTTCTGACTAATATTAAGAATAGTATGTATTGACAGTTACACTGCATATATGTGCATGTCTGTGTGCAGTGCAGCTCAATGCATTTGGTCAATATGTTTCTTTTTCATGCAACATGTATCAACCTTATCTACATGCTAATTAATCAACAGAATTGGCACTACTGGAAATCATTGGCGAGTAATTGTGTTGAGGATTTGGGATGCAAAGAATTGAAAAATGACCGAGCCAGTCTATTGGTCAATATGAGAGGATCCTCCCTCTTTTTGATCATGCAGTATTTTTTTTTTTGTTCCTCCCACTACCATTGAAATGAAGGGGTTTTTTATGTGCATGCAGCTTAAGAGAGGGATTCGTTGCTCTTTTGAATGTTAATTCGCTTTTTTGTTAACCTAAATGAAAGCTACAGAAATTAATTTGTTGCTGAATGTGTAAATCAAATTGTGTATGGAATAAAAGACAATGCTGATCTAAAGGCCTATTCAGTCCCTGCTCATGTAAATCCTGGCCTTGAAAATTACATTAATAAGCTGATCACGCTGTATTTCTGCACCTGTGTAATCCCCTTTGTAATGATTAAATGCATGGTGGGAGGGCGAGGTGGCAATGGGTGGAGGGAATCAAGGTGTGTTGTCAGGCAGTGAAGGGAAAGATGGATTTTACAGGAGGGCTCATTGTCCCATTGTGTATATGCATCTGGTTGTATGTGTGTGCTTGCATCAGCAAACATCCATATTTAATGTATATGTCCTTGTGTGTTCCCTCGTTTAGCGGCCAGGGGAGTCTTATTTCTCTATATCTGAGTCGTGACCATCATTGTTTTCCATTCCCAGGCGTCACAGAGCTTTTGTGATTCAAGTAGCAAGCATCGTGACTACTGGGGCTAGTGTGTGGGAGGGCGGAGGCCAGGAATATCAAGTCTGATGGCCACCACCAAGTTTAATGAAGTCAAACCAGACGTAGGGTACTGCTATTACTGAGAAAGCGGGGTGAGAAATGCAGGTCATATCACTTAATCATACAAAAACATACTGGAGACATGGAAGTTTTCTGAGGACAGCAACATTCCTCTTCCACATCATAGAAGATGAAGAAATCGATTGTCTGGTGGTTTTTATAAGGAGTCACAAATATGTTCGAGGTGGAAAATTGTGAATTATTATATGACATGACCTATCCAAACACACAATCCTGATTAAACTGTGGCAGTCAGCAAGTATGAAAGGTGCAGGGTGTTGGGAAGACAGTGTAAAGAGCAGGCAAAGCACTGACTATCTTTGCTTCCAGAAACTTGACCTGGAGTTGTTGGAGAGTGTGTGTTCGTGTGAATTAGCTCAGTGTAACTGACCAGTTGCTGGCACATTGTGAGAAGTGACTGGAGCAGGAACTTGATCATCCTGAACTTTGCCATTCTGATCTCTCTTTTCACTCACCCAATCAAATTCAGTAATAGCCATCTGGTCCTCCTTTGCTCCTCCAGGACCTTCTTTTTCTTATTGGGCAGTGTTACAGATGCCTATTTCTATTGGGGCCTTTGAAGAGCCCTCTGGCTGCGTTTAGGATTTGGGGCATGATGCAAGTCATTGATTTTTTTTTTTTTTTTTTTTTCCTTTCTCTCTTTTGAGAGCCTGTTATTGCATCTTTAGCTAGTGTGCATCTGCACAGAAACTATCAATAGCATCCTGGTGCGATCAAAACATCTCTGTCGATGAGCGGGTTAATAAGCAGGCTTTTGAACCGTACCTTACACCTAGCAGTTCGACAGGTGAGCAGATGCTTTGGATCCACAATGCTGCTTCCTCCTCTCAAGGCTTCCCTCTTTTCCACCCATCTGTCCCGCCCTCCAATCCTCTATCCTCTTTTCTCCAGCACAAAGCTGCTCAGTTGTTCATGAATGTCAGCTCAGTGCTGCCAGCGCGCTCTATCTTTCCCTCCCTCTCCCTCTCAGCCTACCTCGGTCTCTCAGTCTCTCTCGTCCTCCCTCACTGCTTATCTCCCTCCCTTAGTTCGCTTAGTGTGCAAAGGAAGAACGACTGCAAATGAGTTCCTTGAACCACAGGGACCCCAATAAATAAAACTGTCAGCCAGAGATGTCGAAAGGAAAAAAAAGAGAGAAGGAGCCAGAGGCACACTCTCACTGAATATTTCATCACCCACCACCACTCTGACACCCTACCCCCATTGCCCGCATCCCCTCCCCCCCTCACCATCCTTGCTCCCTCCTTTTCTC
>JAQQAE010009029.1:0-14835 GCA_029823295.1 Pseudamia nigra
TGCTGGAGCCTATCCCAGCTGACTTGAGCGAAGGCAGGGTACACCCTGGATGAGTCGCCAGTTCGTCGCAGGGCTGAACCAAATAATATTTAATAATATATTAATTTGTAAAGCAAGTATTTTTTTAGAGACCAAAAAGTTACTGTACATTTCATGTGCATGTATAAACAACTGTGTGAGTCAGAGTTAAGAAACCAGATTTGATGCATCTAAATGTGTGTAGCAGCTGAAGTGAATTTGCCTCTATGCTGTAATTGATAGGGCTGATTCTGTATCCTCATCTCTGCACACGGTTTTATGCTCTATTTTCAAATCAATCCCTTTTTGGCACGGCTGGCTGTGATTCATTTGAAAAAGCAGACATTGATTCCACGTCTTTGTTCCGTTGGAGGAGCAGGAGATTTCAAACTGGTGGAGTCAGGTCCCTCTTTGGTCATTTTCCTCTGACTGTGTCGCTGCTGAGGCCGATTGATGCGGGGAAGTGTTACTCGATCGATTTTCAAACACAGAGCCATGAATACTGTCTGTCTGCTGAGGATGCAGACTGCTGAAGCTCAGGCTGGAGATCTGTGTGACAGGGACCAGAGCCGGCACACAAATACGTTTTATAAAGCGCCATTAATGATCTTTTTGACTCTTTGATTCCACCTTCACCTTTTGCCGTCATCTTTTTACGTATTCCTGCATCTTTTGTGTTGGTTTTGCCTTTTACTGTACATCAGGGGTTTTCAACCCGTGGTCCGTGGCCCACTGGTGGTACTGTATGTGAAGGCATTGCAAATGGTCCCTGGTCTTGCAGTTTCAATGGATCAGTTTGCAGCAGTGGTGGGTAGATAACACAAAAGTAGTACTCAAGTAAAAGTACTGTTACTTCATAATGTTCATGACTCAAGTACAAGTACCCACAAAAATAATTACTTGATTAAGAGTAAAAAACTTTTGTCATTTTTAAAAAAATGTTCTTGGTTATATTCTACAGCATTATTAATTTACTTCATTATTTTGATATTTTTTCTCATTTTGTTGTGCATCTTCTTGATTTTTGTTCACTTTTATTAGCTATTTTGATCATTTTTGTTATTTTACACCCAGTTCTTGTGTTTGTTGATTTTTTAAAAAATATGATTTGTTAGTTATATTGTACATTTTTATTTACTTGAGTATTGTTTTTCCTCACTTTTGCACATTTTATTGATTTTGGATCCATTTTATTAGTTCCATCCATCCATTTTCTACCCCTTAATCCATTTTATTTGTTATTTAATTGAATTGTTTTCTTGATTTTTGTTCAGTTTGTTGTGTATTTGTTGGTTTTTTCCCCTACTTCATTGGTTATGTTGTACATTTTATTCATTTACTTAATTTTTTGTTCATTTACGTGATTATTTTGTTCATTTTGGGCTCATTGGATTGATCTCATGTTTTTTTTTTCTTCATTTTTTGGGTTCGTTTTACCCACACTCTGAGGTGGGGCTCAGAAGAAGCACATCTTTTTTCCACTATAAATGTAACTAAGTAAGAGTAAAAAGTATCCTGTAAAACAACGACTGTCAGAAATACAAATTTACCCTTTGCAACGATGTATCTCAGAGTGGATTTTCCACAGTGGCATACCTGAAGAATAAGTACAGGCCAAGCCTGGAGCCAGAGAACAATACGAGACTGTCCCCTGTGTCCGGCCAACAACAGACAGACTCGCACTAACAGGGAAACAACTCAATCTCACCATCTGTCCTCACACTGACCAGCAGTGATCAGGGAGATGGTCTCTGGATTAAAATCAGTTCAAAACCCTTGTTTCATATCATTTTGTGTCTTTTGCAGCTTTTTGTGTCTTGAAGGCTTCACGTTTCCATGTGTTTGTGTCTTTTATGTCATTTTAATCTTTTTGTGCCTTCATCTTTTTACATCTTGAATCTTTTAGGTATTTTTCATCTTGTTGCAGCTTTTGTGTCTTCGATGTCACTTTTGTCTTTTTGCAGCTTTTTATGCATTCTGTTTATGTTTTATGGCACCTTTGTCTTTTTGCATTTTTTATGTCATTTCCACCCTTTTGCATCTTATACGTTGCACTCATCTTTTTGACATCTGATTGCATATTTTATGTTGTGTTTTCATCTTTGTGTCTTTGACATTGCCTTTATGTTTTTAAATCACCTTCAGCTTTTCAGATTTTTGCATCTTTTTGCATCTTTTCATCAGAGGGCCCCAGCATATCTTAGTATGACAGGGCATGGGAACAGGATAATATGATGGAAAGAATGACAGATGCTCAGACAGCCACCATGGTACCACCATGACACCCTAGAATTGTTACTATGTTTAATGAGGGAATGTGGCTTACAAACCACTTTGTATGTGTTATGAAACAGAAGTCAGATGACGGTTATCAGAACGGGATCAGGGTGAGGTTTGGACACACATGCACCAAAATACACTACGAGTGTATGACAATTTGTGAACATGTTTTGCTTTTGGCCACCCCAGTGTGAAAATCAATATGAACTGGTTGTTTCGTGACAGTTTAAAGATAGGCACTCTACAATCTAATGCTTTGTCATAGTCTCCAGGGATAAAGGAATCGCACTGATGGGAAATGCTGACATCAGACGCAAACAGTCTGATCTGTGAATCAAAGGCCTTGGATGTCAGCTTTGCTTCAATCAGAGACTTGACTGTGTCAAACTGGTGATGAACAGACAGATGTCCAAAGCAAACATATTGTCACACATACAGTAAGTAGTAAAAAATGGAATGAATAAAGATCAGTTTTATGTCTTGTAAGGTTGTACAAGGATTGACAATATCTATGAAAAGGTGCAGGTTATGTACAGAACATGTTACAGCCGGCCAGTGACATGGGAGGCAGTGCCTCACCTGACATAAAGAGTAAGACAAAAAGATTCAATAAATATTAGCTGATCTGTGTTGTAATTTCATTCCTCAGTGATTCAAATCATTTTTCTAGTCAAAAATCACTGCACTTGCACATTTCCTCTTCAAACACAGTGGGATACGTGACATGAGGAGACGTGCCTAACCATGGATTGCATATTCCAGTACAACTGCTAAAGTGCATGTGTCGCTGTTGGTATCTGTTTGTCTATCACCCCAATAATGTTTATAGAACCTTTTATTATAGATAGCCACCTTTAATTTTGCTGATCACGAGATAAAGCTACACTGAAAAAGCCGCAGGTGAGGCAAACAGTCCTGTGCCTTAATGAAGAGGGTGTGCGTGAGCCCTTTTTCTAAATCTGACTCTGAAAGAGTCAGGCCAGCCGAGGATTACCATGTGCATTGTACTGTATGTGACACTTTCCTCTTTACCGCTCTGAAGAAAGACCAGTGCTCACGAAAACATGCAGGCTATACAGTAAATTTATTGACACAAATGCCAGTACAAGTGTCAGGGTGAGCACAGCCAAAACAGCAAGCAGTACAATCTTGTCCCCAAAATTAAATCACCTCACCAGAAAATAAAAAACAAAATGAAATACCGGTCTCTTACCTGAAATCCCCAATCTGAAATCCAAAACTCTAAGTTGAAAAGTCAATCCCAAAGTCTAAAAGTTGAATCACAAAGCATGGTTGGGTTGGGAGAAGCAAGCCTGGTGCTGTCATCTGCAAGCATCCTTTTAAACTTCACAACATCCTCTTCAGATTCATCACACATAGTTGAAATTGCACAACAATACAAACACATCAAGGCAACGGGGAAAAAAACACACTACATTACATTCATAACAATGTGTGCATGACCAGAGAAGATTCACTTATTCATCTGCCATTTTTAAATTGACGATAAATCAGCTGTCTTTTTGTGCCCTTACTGTCATTTTTGTGTTTTAAATTAAAAAAAGATGTCTGAGACAAAATACATCTTCAATGTCATTTTCATCTTTTTTATTTGTCTTTTGATGTCTCCTACTTTAAATTTGTCTTTTGCAACTGTTATGTCATTTTGTCTTTTCTATCTTTTTTGTCACTATTGTATTTTTGCACATTTTAATTAATGAAATGAAGTTGTTTTTTCACCTGTTTGTGTCTTTCATGGGTTTTATGTTCATTTGTTTTTTTTTTCCATCTTCCACATATTATTGTCTTGTACTGTATGTAGATTTTGGTTTTAGCTTCAGTTACATGGTCGTTGTCTTACTGAATCTTTATGTAATTATTTAAATTCACCCTCAGGACAAGATTCAGTGACGGTGATTTCATGATTTCACACTGATGAGGATAATGATAATTATGTGGTAACAGAAAATATTCTTGGCAGTTCCCCCACAAGTCCCCTAGATTTCTTGCCCATTTCTGGAAACTAAATGAAACAAAGCACACACCTGGGATAAAAGGTGACACCTTCCTGAGTGTATAACCCCTGTTTAATTTTCTCTTTCCAGATGGACTGGCTCACACCTGAGATGTGAAGAGTGTTATGTGAGCCAAGGTGTTTTCCCACCTCGCTGGTGGTGGGGAGATATGCTGCACTCCGTTGCCATGACAGCAGAAGTTCTCTTTGTTCTTGGGTTCTTGATGAGTGCCGCACACTGTAATCCTATTGCGACCTTACCGGCAAGCCGAGAACGTCTGGAGAAGGTGTTGACGCAGGCCAAAGAGGACAAACAACAGGAGAAGCAGACAGCAGGATACGGTGCACAGCAGCAACTGGGAAAGCCAGAAATCAATTCCCTGAGCTCCAACAGGACTGCTGTGAGCCGTGCTCGGTCGAACTCCAGCTCCAAGACACAAGGAGCTAAGGGTGGGAAGTCCCAAGAGCTGTGGCGTGAGCAAGACACCCTGAACCAAATCGATGAGGGCCCCACAAGCGACGTCACCCTGTCCCTGGATGCCATCGACGAGTACGCCTACCCGGACTACAGGGGCAAAGGCTGCATGGATGAAAGCGGCTTTGTCTTTGCCATCGGTGAACAGTTCACGCCGGGCCCTTCCACATGCCCCTGCCTCTGCACAGATGAGGGCCCTCTGTGCAGCAAACCCGAATGTCCCAAGGTTCACCCTCGCTGCATTAAGGTGGACACTAGCCAATGCTGCCCGCAGTGCAAGGAGAAAAAAAACTACTGTGAGTTTCGGAGCAAAATCTACGCCTCACTAGAGGAGTTTAAGGTGAGCCCATTAAGTGCATTCACTCATTTTTGACATGCTTACACTTGAAAGAAGTGCTGACAGAACACTCTGTGCTGTTCAGTGGAGTTTATCACAGGCTCTACACAGAAACTAGTTACCTTGCCTTGCACTATGCATGCAAGCCAGCAGGCAGATTTATAATGGCAAAGGTCAGCACTTGTCTTTTTTTCACACAAAACCTGAATATTACCAGAGGCTGGTAATAGCAGTGCAACTTCAGTGGTTCCTCTGTTGATACACATGATAAAGTTATGGTAATGTGCAGACACACACCAGCATGTGGATTTTTATGAAATGAAGTCAGTGTCAGTGCCATGATATACATTCTCTGTTTGCTGAAAAATGCTGCTTTAAACAACAGGTACAAATATTGTGAATGTGCCACAGCATCTTGCTAAGGAGAGTGAGATCTGAATAAGTCACTGGCCACCAAATCCAAACTGTGATGCCTTTTGAAAGAGAAAGAATAAGGGCTGGATATAAGCTGCAATCAAAACCAATCGGGTAGTGCAAAGGATCTAGTCGGGAAACTGCAGACATTAAAATTAATACCCCAAATCTCACCCCATCCATCTGGGTTTAAAACACACTACAGGGACTTGAAAAACTGTAATTGTCCTCACCAGAGTCAGTGTTTGGGCTATTCTCCTGTAAACACATGGTGGGGGAATGGAATTTTCTCACTCACCTACACCTGAAAAACAAACACAAGTCAAGACTGCAGCCTGAGGCTGGTAGGACCCTGCCTGACAACTTCCTTCCATCCAAGCACAGATAAGTTATGAGCTACTCATCACAGTCAGACATCTCACTAATGTGGGAGTAGGCCTACGTGTGCCATCCACAGATGGCTTAAGGATTCACTGTCTCACTACACATACAGTATGTTTAAAAAACATGAATTTGTCCATTTTTTAAAAATAACTTAGTATTGTATGCATGGCAGTAGCACAAAAAGGACATCACCCATTTTTGTTTCTACATTTATGTTTAAAATAAAAATAGAATTTTGAATATCTTGCATGGTATGATTATCATGCACTTGACAATGTTAATAATGGCATTGGTATCGGTTGACAGAATATGTTTATAGATGACACAACCCCGTTCTCACTATAACTTGCACATTTAAAATAAAAATGTGAATATATGAACCTGTGTATTATTTAAATAGCTTAATACTGAATGCTGAATGAAAAAGATATGGTTATCTCTACTTTTTTCTTTTGTCTCTCCTCTGTCCACTAACCCCAACCGGTCGAGGCAGATGTCCTCAGGGTCCTCCCACCCTGAGCCGCTGGTTCTGCTGGAAGTTTTTATCTTCCATTAAAGGAAGTTTTTCTCCCTCCTGTCATCCTTGTCTTGCTCTTGGTGGTTCTGTTGGGTTTACTCTCTGTATAGTCTTGAGGTCTCGACCTTGAATTGTGAAGCATCTATAGATAATTGTGATTATTGATTGGCACTGTCCAAATAAAACTGAATTGAATTGAATCCATCGTACTGATTTGTTTATACCTGGCACGAGGCCATTTAATATACAACATAATTTTATACAATGTATATACAGTAGCAGGGGGTCCCTGCTCCATCTCTCCATCAGTTTGGGGGTCCTTGGCTGGAAGAACGATGAAGACTCCTGGTCTAAAGCACAATGGCAAGGAATGGCACACATTAACTCTTGACAAGACATGCCTGTGAACTGGAAATCATTCCAGGTGACTTGACTACCTGGTGAATATGAGAGAATGCCATGAGCGTGTAAACTTGTAATCAAAGACTAAAGATGGATATTAGCCGCATGGCTATAATCTCTTATATTTACATGTAAATGTTCATTAATATGAATTGTCCCATTAAAAAAAATACAAATACAAAGCTAAATGTGGCTAATCTAAAATATAAAGCATGTTCTGGGTTGTTTAACACCTTTCGTTTACTACATAATTCCATACATGTTTAGTTTAGATGTTTTCAGTATTAATGTACAATGTGGAAAATAATAAAAATAAAGAAAAACACAGTGATTCTTAAACCCAAGTCAATAGGTGAGACACTTTTACGGCAATACTCTAAAAGGCAGCCGTTAAGCATATTTGCCCAATTAAGTGTCTATTATCTAAAACTAATTTGTCATTCCCAAACATACAGTATGCAATGAAGCCAATACAATCCTAATTTAAAACAGGATCTATGCAGAGCAAATAAAAATGTGTCTTTGTTAACATGTTATATGGCTTATTGCTTTCTTTGTTCATCATAACACCTGCTGTCGTCTGCTCAGATGAACTCTGATGTCTCCCTTTTGATTTTCTGCCAAATGCTCATGCTTTTTCTTTTTTTGATATGCCACCTCGTTTCAGTAATGAATCTGTCTATTTTACCGTCCATACAGTACTGTCGTGAGATGCTGCAGAGGCAGCTACCTCTGTGGGCAGTGTTGCAGCTTGGTGACAAGTTCCAACCCCTTCAGCAAAACAAATGGATTATAGTAAAAGCCCACACATGTGAAAAGGTGACATTCTTTTTGCACTGTGCTTGGCATGTAAGAGTTTCTTTCATGCAAATTTCTCCGCACCAGCCACAATTTAGTGTCACCATTGTGAGGCTTAGCAGGTCCTGCAAAACTGGCAACATCAATTTTTCTCTATCTGGACATATTTGTAGCCAGCACCATTATTTCCCAAACACTGGGTCTGGGCGCACAAATGACTCACAGGAGAATTTATTTGAGTTGCAAAACAACTTGGCATGTCTAACAAATGAGAGTTATGTTTCTGGTGATATTTATATAGTTCTGAAACTTATAGCGAGAGCTTATAGTCTATTTGGTTTACTGACGAGAATAAACTGGTCACCTTTGTCTGCATGCAATTTTTTAGTATTATTTAATATACTCATATGTCTTTAGAAATTCATACCTCAAACAAAACTATGAATTCTACCCATATCTTTTCAACATAGTCCATCTACCACTCAAGGTAAAAACAAAGAAACACTGGTCTACGCTGCTACCTTGTAGTTGAAGTGATGTAAAGCTTTCTCTCTGAAAAGGCTTTGCTCTCTGAAAGGAGTGTGTAACTCCCCGAATGCAGACTGATGCCCAGGGAGCTCAGGTCCACTGTACCATGTGTTCTGCAAGGAGGTTTTGTGCCATTAATTCCACTTTTTCATTACTTTTTTGGTCATGTTGTTAACAAATGAACAATTGGAACAAATACCACAAAACCTCCTGGTGGTGATCCAGAATGCGTCCTACAGTGCATCTGAGCTGCCTTGGCTTAGGTCTGCATTACACACTTAGGTCTGAATTACACACTCCTGCCTGCAGCAGATATAAAAGAATATGAATTTGTTTTCATATTCATTTATAAACAACACAATACTTAATTTGGGAAGATATTAGACATCATAATTTGGTGGAATGACGCTGACAGAATGAGGTGTGCTTGTGTTTGAATTCAACAGATACTGGAAATGAATGGTTGTCACACAATTGCAATGGTCTCTTTATTTCTATCAAGGCCGTATTTGTGGAGTTACAAGCAAAAATACTGAAATTGGCCCTATCTCACAATGGATCTTTTAAATGTCCTGGAACCACATCACACCCAGATTGATGTGATCAATTGTTCCTTGTTCCTGTAATTGTTTTACTTACATGGCAAAAGTCATAATCCAAGATTACCTTTTTGCACTTCACAAATCAGGCCTTAAAATACTATACGGAGAGCAAATCTGAAGGAACCTTCAAGAGCAAACCTAATGCTACAGTGGGATGAAAATCTTTTGCCTCAACTGGTTGTGGTTAGTGGACAAAGAAGAAATAAAATAAAAGTAATAGAACAACAAATCATGAAGACTGTGGACAGCATTAGCACATACTCAGAGCACAGACACCTACATGAAGCTGCAGGGAGAGCGAGAAAGCACAGAACTACAGGGAAGACAGAAAGTTATTGACATTTAAAGATGATATGGAGTTGGTTGGAATGGCAAAAGAATAAATCAAAAATGGCACACAGAACACTTGATTAGATTTTAGTGGTTATCACCGTCTGAAGTATTTTCCAGGATTCTTCATCATTTCAGATCAGGGATAGTCTCAGGATCCTGATCAGACTTTGTGGTGTTGTAGAACCTGTAAAGATGTTGCTGTGTGTATTTTTTTGCCAGTGCTTGGACGTATTATTTGTGGAGTGAAATGCAAAAATGTTGAAGAACCTAATCTCTCCAAGCTAAAGAATAATTTCATAAATTCCTGGAGCCAGATGGTGAGCCAGATCACTCTTAAAATCTACTTAATTATTCCTTGTACCATTTTTGATCTATCCTGAAAATTGAATTAATATATGTACACTACCATACTATTTGGTTGACATAAATTGACAGACTAATGCAAATAAAAACATGCCTTTCCTGGTAAAATATCTGAAGCCCAGTGGATTCTAATTTTTGATGTATAATTCTCAAAAGTACCATTTCTGTGGTCCTTCATTGCCTCTATTACCACAACACTAGCTGCCATGTGAGCCACCAACATGTGAGTTGCATGAAATATGAGTCTTACGCCCTACACCTTTCACCATCAGTTAACTTATGGTCCATGATGCACTCTGGTATCTCTGCTATTGATGCATTTCTCTGTAGTGGCTGGAGGTCTCCATTCATCCTGAGTTCATCTTAAGACACCTGTGTTTCAGTTTGACAGCCAACCCCCTCTCCTCACTCCTCACTCCTCACTCATCGCTTCACACCTGCCACTGTCCTTTGAGCAGCTTCACACCCGACCCGGGAGCACCGAGAGCTCGCCTTCTGCCTCACAGCGAGAAGGGTTTAATTTTCTCTCATCAGTTAATCATCAGTGCAACACACTGTTAATTATAATGCCTTGTGTTATTCCTGTGCGCGTGTAACATTTTGTCTGTTTTAGTCTGGTGTCATAATGCACACTGTCTAATACAGAAAAAAAACTGGAGCATCTGATATTTCTAAATGTGCGCTGTAAAACAAATCATTTGAGTATGTAAAAAGATGCCTGCGAGCTGAACATCAAAGCAATCAACTTATCTCTCTTCAAGTACATTGCCAGTGAAAAGTCTGGACACAGTCTTCTTTTCTTTATTTTGATTGTGTTCAACATTGCACATTAATACTGAAAATATCTAAACTATTCGAGAGCTTGTATGCAAATAGGTAGTAAAAAAATGTTAAATAACCCAGAACATGCTGTTGTATTGTAGTTCAGGCAAGTGCAGAAGTCTCATTTTCTGTCCAATTGTTGTCATCCCGGGGCGACACGGTGGTGCAGTGGGTAGCACTCGTGCCTCACAGCTAGAAGGTCCTGGGTGTCCATGGGAGTGAGACAAGAAAAAATTTTGAGTAAGCAATTTATTGCAAACAACCATTAAACTGAAATAGGCTGTTCATCAGCTGATCAAAAGTTTAAGACCACAGCCTTTAAAAGCCCAAATCTTCAAATGTGGATTCTGTGTCATTTTCTCACACTGTCATGACCTCCTGATGGCAAAGGTAAAAAAGCTTTCTCTCTTTGAACGCGGTTGGATTATTGAGCTGCATCAAGGCCTCTCGCAGCGTGCCATTGCTGCTGAGGTTGGACGCAGTAAGACAATCATTTTAAACTTCTTAACAGATCCCGAGGGTCGTGGGAAAAAAGTCAAGTGGTAGACCCAAAAATATTTCACCAGCCCTGAGCCAGAGGATCCCATTGGCTGTCCGTCAAGACACGGGACGATCCTCGGCCCAAATTAAGCTTGTCACTGGTGCCACCTGCAGTTCCATAACCATTAGACGGCATCTGCAAGAGAAGGGTTTTAATAACATCATCAAAGACCTCGTCTCCTTCAACGGCACAAAATTGCCCGTTTGGAGTTTGCACGAGACCAAACATGGGACATTGAAAGGTGGAAGAAAGTTTTATTCTCTGATGAGAAAAAATTTAACCTTAACAGTCCTGATGGCTTCCAACGTTACTGGCATGACAAGGAGATTCCACCTGAGACGTTTCCTACACGGCACAGTGGAGGGGGCGCCATCAGGACCTGGGAGGCTTTTTCCTTCAATGGAACAATGGAGCTTCAAGTTGTGCAGAGACTTCAAACGGCAGCTGGCTATGTGGAGATGCTGCAGGGGGCATCGTTCATGACTGAAGGCCATCGTCTGTGTGGTAATGCAGTTCTGAAAAATGACTTCTTCCAGAGAAATTATATTACTCTTTTGAAACATCCTGCTTGTTCTTCTGATCTAAATCCAACTGAGAACATTTGAGGTTGGATGGCAAAGGACGTTTACAAAAATGGGCACCAGTACCAGACAGTGGATGCCTTCTGTGAAGCCATCTTCACCACTTGAGCAACATTCCTACTAGCCTCCTGGAAACACTAGCATCAAGCATGCCAAAACGAATTTTTGAGGTTATTAACAAGAATGGTGCAGCTACTCATTACTGAGTCCTTTTTTGAAAATTTGATTTCTATTTTAGGGTTTTTGGGGGTTTATTTGAGATGTGGTCTTAAACTTATGATCAGCAGATGAACAGCCTATTTCAGTTTAATGGTTGTTTGCAATAAATTGCTTACTCAAAAATTTTTCTTGTCTCACTCCCATTTCTTCTTTTTGCATTTTGAAGAACTACTTCAAAATTTGAATTCTAAATAGTCAAATTTAGGATTCTCCTGGCTCATGGGGGTGGGGCTAATGCACTTTAGCCTGACAATGATTAGTAATGACTTCTGATGTCACAAATCACCAAAAAATGTAAAATTACCCGTTTTCCTGTTCGTCACTTTGTGTAGATTACTTAATGCTGGTAGTACTTAGCAAGTTCATCTTTGAATTTATATGTATATATATATATATATATATATATATACATGTGTGTGTTATATCCACCTCAAAATGCAATAAAGACGGATAGTACAGCATGGGACCTTTAAATGCATGCTTCTTTCATTAATCAGATATCAGTGCAAATCTAATGAAATTCATCAGATCAATGTAATGGTAGGAAATAAGATTGTTAGCCTGTGAAATATGGTGGAATAATGTGTCAGAAAATGATCTTCAAAACCAACTAAGATGGGTTTTACAGTGTGGGATCTTTAACATAAAGGCTTTAATGGGACCAAACCAGCAGGGGGCTGTAGAGCAAGTCTGGCTTGTTTTTCCTGTTGTCCATCATTTTGTGTAGATTCCATAAGGCTGGTGGTTCAGAGCAAGTTCATATTTTCACAGATTTTAGTTTATATCCCATAGGTTGTATCCACCTCAAAGCTCAATAACGATAGATTTTACATCATGTGACCTTTAAATACTTGCTTGTGTCATTTATCAGACAGGCATTGCAAATCTAATGAAATTCATCAGATCAATGTACAGGGATTATGGTAAAAATTACATTCGTAACATGTGAAATATAGTGAAATCAAGTAGCAGAAAATGTAAAAACTACATCTCATCCTCAAAATCCAAATACAGGTGGATTTTACAGATTTTATGGAACCTTTAAAATAAAGATTTTAATGGGCCCAAACCAGTAGGGGGCAGTAGAACAGGTCTGGATTGTTTTTCCTGTTGTCCATTGTTTTCTTTTTAGCTTTCTCAAGACGGGTGTACAGCACAAGATACATCTATTAGGCCAGACATTACAGTATTAGTCTGTGAAATATGGTGGAATAGAGCATCAGAAAATCATCTTTAAAATCCAAATAAGATGGGTTTTACAGTATGGGACCTTCAAGATGAAGGCTTTAATGGGACTGAATCAGCAGGGGGCAGTAGAGGAAGTCTTCTATCTGCCTGTGTCCTCCTGGTGGATTTGAACCTGGAGCTGTACCACCTTTTATTGCTCATTTCCCCATTTATTTTCCCATTTATTTCTCATATTATTTTTGTGGGCTAAAAAGGAGCATGCAGCAAATTAAATCCCAAATATTTTACTCTTAGAAGTAATCTGTTCGATAAAAGTTGTAACTGCTTGATTTTTTTAGCATTTCCAGCCATTCAAAATGCAGATGTACCTTTCACGCATGAGGCATGAAGACGAACTGCCTTTAAATGCAAATTTCGCCTGCTGCTTCTGGAATGTATTTATCTGGAAGCCAAATGAGACTTGACCTGAAATGGCAATTAGAGGAGGAGGCTGGTGGATTGTCACGGAGATGCATGGCTTTATCCTTCATTCTTTTGACCTCACATGTTGGCAGAAGGTTACAGGCTGTAAACTCAAGGTTACTTTCCTCAGGTCTCGAGCAGTGGTGGGCAGCATAAACAGAAACAGCACTCAGGTAAAAGTAGAAGTGGCGTAAAACAGTGTCTCATCAATGACAACTCAAGTAGTGAGTAAATCCAAAATGATTAGGTAATTAATCCTACAGATAATAACAGTGTAACATGCACATTGTCATCAGTAAAGTGACATTTTCAGAACCAGGTAAATGTAAATGCACATATAAATGTAAATGTATGTATATATATATATACACACACAGACAGACAGACCTAATCTATAGCTATGCCTTCTCAAATAAATGTAGTTGAATATTACCCACCTCTGGGGGGTGGGTATAACCGATCCCTCCAGCAGCATCAAAGTCTATCACAACAGTACTAAACTAGCCAAGTTGGAATAAAATGAAACTGACGGAGGAGTTTTTTTGTTTACTGTAGGTGTTGTGTTTTGTTTCTGAAGGTGCTGTCCTCCTGATGGTAAGACAGAGAGGAATTATTTATACCTCCACTTTGAGTCATTTGCTTTTAGATTTAGGTTTGAGTGAAGAATCCCATGCGCCATCTTTTCAGTAACATCACAGGAGCAGCAGAAGCTAGAGGGGTTCATGTTTGTGCCAATTCAGCATCAAAAGAGCGCACTGTGCCTCAAAACTGTCAATGTCAGTGCTGGAAAGGCAGACCCACTTTTTAAAATGAGGAAACTGTCACGATCCAGTTCATAATCATGACAGGAAATGGATTTATGCAGTGGTCTACAATGTTTAAAATGTGACCTTGTGTGGCACAGAACACTTGATACTGGATTTTTAGCCAAGCATCTCAAGAATCTTTTAATAATTTTAAGCTCTGAACTGAGCTCCATATGTCTGTTTCTGGTGAATTGTTCATGCATCAGTTTGGAAAAAAGAACAAAATAATTAGGAAACTGAACCAAGTGAGCAATGAAATGATCAAAATGAATCATATAATCAAGAAAATGGAATCAATAAATCAATCACTGCAATCACTGCAATCAAACGATTTCTGTAATTTTCAATGAGACTTCTGCATCTCTCAGTGAGTATTTTGGCCCACTCCACATGAGCAAACTGGTCCAGTTGTCTCAGGTTTGAAGGCTGCCTTCTCCAGACGGCATGTTTCAGCTTCTTCCATAGATGTTCAATAGGATTTAGATCAGGGCTCATAGAAGCCACTTCAGAACAGTCCAATGTATTGCTCCTAGCCATTCTTGGGTGTTTTTAGCTGTGTCTTGATGCAAGACCCATGACCTGCGACTGATACCAAGCTTTCTGACACTGGGCAGCACATTTCTCTCTAGAATACCTTGATTTCATTGTACCCTGCACAGATTCAAGACACCCTTTGCCAGATGCAGCAAAGCAGCCCCAGAACATAAGCGAGCCTCCTCCATGTTTCACAGTAGGGACAGTGTTCTTTTCC
>JAQQAE010009030.1:0-14834 GCA_029823295.1 Pseudamia nigra
GAGAGACTGGTTCTGTGACTGCTCAGACCCCATGTCAAGCATGCACTGGACCCCCTTCAGCTCACACTGAAAAAACATATTGGAGTGGATGATGCTGTCCTATACATGCTACACTGAGCCTACTCACATCTGGAGGGGCTGGTGCTTATGTGAGCATTATGTTCTGTGACTTCTAAAGTGCCTTTAATACAAGCCAAACTCACATGCTCAGAAACAGGGCCAAAGGGATGCGGGTGCACCCCTCCTTTGTCTCCTGGAAAACAGACTACCTGACAGGAAGACTACATTTCATCAGGTTTTCAGACAGGAATCCAATGGGAATGTCTGAATGAGCAGTGCCCCCAGTGGCTGCCGGTGGTATTACAACTACGAGTTATTAACATTTTGTCCTCATTGCACAGCCCCGGTTCAGGACAACCGGTGTGGACACGCAGTTTGTTAAAAGGCAGGTGTGCAGTTAACCTGACCATAACATAAGTACTGGTGAATCATTGTGTAGCCAGTCAACACCTCCGTGTCTTCCAGTAAGTCACTTATTATTAAGTTTCCATACAGACGGAGCTGGATGCCGTGTCATTACAAGTCATTCTCCTGAAACCCGAGCTTGTCTGTGCGGCCTGTTGAATCCGCATCCCGGGGCTAGCCGTGGAACCACCCAGCTCCACACAGCACGCAGTCCCGTACACGGTCACACCTCAGGCTAACGTCCACGTCACGTCACGCCCATCTGGCTCGAAGTCCGCGCACGGCGACGGCGGAGTGTTTCTCATACTATATTTTATCCGTTCACAAAGGAGCGGGACGGAGTTTAACGTTAGTCGGCGCGTGGCTCCATCAGCCACTGGAATAACCCACGTAACATGGAGTAGAGGCAGAAAACAGACAGTTAAGTACGACTCACCAGACTTTCTACGTGTTGGATAGGCATGTTGACGCCACTAAAGCGAACCTTGAAACTGACGACGAGCAGCGCAGTGAATGAACGTCGTCAGGATAACGGAACGGCTTTTATCACCGCTGCGTCAAGTCAGACACGGCTCGACGGAAGTCAGCCGTCTGTACCTTCAAAGTAAAGCCACGCGCTTATCTGAAAAACGACAACAGTGCAGAGCATATTGACATGATGACGTCGATACAGTTGAGACTGTTTTTAAAATGCATCGTTATCCTTTACAGACTGCATCAATAACAGTTAATCAGTATTTATCAAGTATATTATTTTTATTGTATTATTTTGTAGGCGTCCAGGGCGGATGTGTGCTTTCATTTTCGAGCGCTTTACGTCTACATCGTGAATTTGGCGCCTGTGCCTGTCACAGCTTCCTGCTCGCTTCAGTATGATGTCCACCGTTCAAGTCATATTCTGACATGTTAACAGTCACCTACGTTGTGTTTTATAGTCAGCAGATCAGTCCTACGATGAGAAAAGTCACAATACAGTGTACAAAATAACTTCCCTAAACGATGTGAATGTGATCTCACCGCTGCTCGTTTCACACATTTGATGTGGATTAAATTCTCAGTTATTCAATCGGGTCATATTTTGTGTGCTTTGTTGTAGTTTCAGTATCTTTTTTGGGGAGGGGAGGGAGGAGTAGGGGGAGGGTGCTTCTCCGAAAACCCCTGTCACAATGACTAGACAAATTCCTGCTTTACCGTAAAACACGGAGACTGGAGCAGCAGCATCCATGAGACGCGTGTTTTACGTCATTGCGTCATCATCCTTTTTTAACCTTTTTGAACCTTTGCACGTTGAGCAAGTTATTGAACATGTTGAGCACGTCAAAATATTTGTTCTGAATTATAACGTTGATCATGATGATTCTGATTATTGTATGCATTATTATTATTGTGTTTATTTTACATGATATTACCATAAGTGATACTCTCATTGTATTAGTTCATACACATGGAAACAGAGTGAGCTGTTCTTATGTTTTCTGATTTACAGTATTTGGTTGGATTTTTGCTGATGTTGTCTGTTTTGTTCTGCAAAAACAAAAAGGAATGTGTTGTAAATCCTGTGTGATTAAAACGCATGGATTAAACTAGAAAGAATTAGAAAATGAAAATTAGAAAGAATTAACTATTCTATTTGAAGTTTGATTTATCACATAAGATATTCATTTACTGGCCGTTCAAAGATGTGACAAGAGTGAAGCAGAAATGCAGCTGTTTGCTTATATCCTTCTTAGAATTGAATGTTTCAGAAATAAAAAGTTGAATTGCAAAACGTGAAAAAACCCTTTCTTCTACACACATTGAAGAGATTTTATACATATTTTACATAAATAAAGTGAGGTCATCATCTTTTTAGATTTGTCCATTTTCTTAAAAGTTTTGAGAACAGTGTGTTAGCATTTGAAAAGTTCAGGATATTTGCGTATTGGATGAAATTTCAGAATGTATGGCATCATCAGTGAATGGTTGCTGGAGTCTTGGGTTCCTGAAATGCAGCGACCTGCACTTTTCTCCAGATCTGAATCCCATCAGAAACCTTTGGGATCAGCTGAGTTGTCGTGTAGTCATAACCCTACAACCCAGACCCTCAGTGACCTGAGGGCAGCCCTTCAGACGTGTGCACTGCCAGGCCTCAGCAGACAAGTCGATAGTTGTGAACAGCATGAGACATCGTTGCCAAGCTGCGACTCACGCTTAACACGTTACTGAGACACTGACATGTTTGTTGTGGTATACCCACCACTGTTATTAGCTTTTGTTTCAACAGTGTTTGACATGAAGCATTGACAGTTGCATACTTCTAAAGTGTCCTACTTTCATGATATATCACTATAGGATGAACTTTTCACATTTGTCATAAATTTCTACCAGAAGTTGAATTGTCTCTTTTTGTGTGTGGCATGTTTCACGATTTGCAGTTGGTGGTTTGGTAGTGTGAAGAGTTCATGCCTTTTGGATTGAATCAAAAGGATCAATTTCATTTGTATTTTTTGCTGCTTTAAAACCAATTATCAATAAGAAGTGAAAGCTAATCACTGCGCACACAGAGAACACATTTCAGGTGGTCGTGGTCCACTATTTTTAATTCAGAGAACATATAAACAAGAACACTACACACTGTATTCCTCAACATTCCCACAAACTTCTCTCTAACTTAAGAGTGATTGATTAAAGTCTGGAAAAGTTAAAAAACTTATGAGGACACACAGAAAGATTTGAAATGTCGGGTGGTTTCGTGTCAGTAGACTGATATAAACAGATATTGTCAGGTGTATGGAGAATTCTTAGAATCTGAGAGAATTCCCTGAATTTCTGTCGTCATTGACACTCCTGTGTGGGATGTAGAGGATAATAGGGGGACAGGGTGGGATACGGGGATCATAGAGTGAGTGACTGAGCCTAACTTGATGATGATTTAAAGTTTATTGTAGTTTGGGGGTTTCTTCAAAAACATCACATCTAGTTTAGTTTCACATTTCACCAAACTCAATCATTTCTTTTCACTTTGTCTTCATTTTTGTGAACTGTAATCATTTATTGTCTGAATTTTTCCTCCATTTTCACCTGTGCTTCAGAAAGTCTGAAGATTCTCAGTCATCCAGGTCATAGTATCCAAGGTGTGTGGTTTTCCTTCTGTCGACTGGACTGGAAATTTGGTTTAAAGATGTTTCGCTACCTAGCCAGGGAGCTTCTTCAGTTCTAAATAATGATCATAATCATTGTCCCATTTAAATAATGTGTAACGTGAAAACCACACACACACACAAAAAAATGGGATTTTAGCAAAAAACTGGAATTGAGCATTAAGACCTGCAGTGTAAACATCCTCATATCTGGTCACCTGAGGAGCTCTGATGATTAAGATGACTTTGGAATCACTTTTACCTTCACCAGGATCTACGCTTACAAACTCTGAAACTACATCCACAGCTGTGAATCCTTTTAGAATATCCTCACTAGTCCTCACATCTACGGATACGGGCCATTCTACTGTAAAGATAATATCAAGCCTGATATGTTTCAGACAAGTAAGGCACATTAATAACATGCATAAGTACAAAGTGAATGTGGCAGATGTGGATCCACTTCTAAATTTCTGTCAGCTTTCTCAATGACCCTGTTTTGCTCTACACTACAACATCAATGACATGTTCATATGAAAACAGAGTTAATTGTCAGCCTTTACTGCTCCGTCCTTCATTCAAAAATGTGTTAATGATTAATATGCCATGTGGCTGTTCATCCTCTGCTCCACATCAGGCCGCCACAATAGCCTTGCCGGTGTTTTCTCCTTTCAGCATCCCCATGAATGCAGCCGGCATGTTGTCAAAGCCTTTGGTGATGTGCTCCCGACTCTGCAGTTTGCCCTGCACATGGGGATTAAATGAACAAATCACACAAAAAAAAAGAAAAAAAAAATACAGTGAAACGCAAATATGACAAGTTGAGATGAACTTGTTACTGCACACACGGGACACAAATAGTTTTCTATCACTTGCCTCTTTCGCCCATGTCATCAGCCTCCGGAGGGACTCAGGGTGCTTATGTTGCCACCTGGTCTGTATGAAGCCCTCCATTTTCAGCTGCTTGAAGACCATAGTGAGGTGGGGGTATGGGCCTGTGAGGGGAATGGAGTTTGTAATACACTATCTCCCTCTAGTGGACAAAACATAAAACCCCTTTACAGGTAAAAAGTGGGGGTTTGTTACAACAGTCTGCACTGATCAACATTTGTCTGACATTGTAGGTTAAACACCACATGGGTTTGAAATTCATATTCCTGTAACACACCACTGGATAAATCATAAAGGCCCAGTTCCTGATTTAGAAGAACATAATACAAAGTAAAATCAGTCTTTGAGACAGAGGAAGCAGGTACAAACCACCTGACCATATTCAGTCATTGGTCATTTAAGACATGTCACTTCCAGGTTATGGGACCTAACTTTAGGGAAAAAAAAACCTGTACCACAGTTTGTGGCAAAAGACATTTTTTAAAATCCTATTTAAATGATTAAATGATTTATCCTTTAGAGATAAAATCTATTTTAAATTCATACACTTAAGTTGAACAGATGTTCGTTGTAATGATTGTCAAATTGAATTCACTGCTTCTGGAAGGTGAGCAGCACAGACTTTAAGGTGGACTGTTTTCTCCCCCTGTTGTTCACTACGGCTGACACTGAATCAGTAAGTACAACAAAAAAAATACTGATGTGACAACGCTGACCGTTCTGTTTGGTTTTATTGCCTCTCTTCATGATTTGAGCTTTAAGTGATGGTTGATTCTTCAATCACTTAAACAAGTTCATTCATTTCTACTGGGATATGTGAACTGTGGACATTCTGTTTCCATAGGGAGGAAAGAATCAGTGAAGCCACTCCATCCTCCAGGTGAGCTCTACCCATCTAGAAATATGTTCCATGTGCTAAAGTACACTCAGCATAGGTCATGTAACAGAATCAATATGAACAAATACAATGGTCAAAGATCTCATGTCAATATTTAGGGTGTACTGACTTAATTCACACCTGCTGCAGTGACAGGCAGAAGACATTCCACCTTAAAAGATCCTGCCGGTCACCTTTGAGCAGCAGTGAATTCAATGAAGATGTAAATGAGATGTAAATAAAAACAGAATACAATGATTTTCAAATTTCATGAACCCATATTTTATTCCCAATAGAACATAAACAACATATCAGATGTTGAAACTGAGACATTTTACAATTTCATGGAAAATATTAGCTCCTTTTGAATTTGATGGCAGCAACACATCTCAAATGAGTTGGAACAGGGGGCAACAAAAGGCTGGAAAAGTGATTGGCACAAATTAAATCAATTGGAGGAGCATTACACAACCAACTAGTTTAACTGGTAACAGGTCAGTAACATGATAAAGGAGACTTTTAGAGAGACAGAGCCTCTCAGATGTAAAGATGGACATAGTTTGCCACAGATTGTTGAACCTGAGTCTAAAAACTGACAAAAAATGTTCAGTGTAAATTGTCTCATGCCTGAAGATCCACCATCTAATGTATATAATATAATCAAAAGATTCAGAGAATCAGGAGGAAGGTCAAAGGTCAAAACTGGATGCAGGTGATCTTGGGATCCTTAGGTGGCACTGCATTAAAACAGACATGATTCTCTGCTGGAAATCACTGCATGGGCTCATGAACACTTCCACAAATCACTGTCTGAGCACAATTAACAGTGCGATCCACCCTGGGGAACATGCTTTTTTTGCCATAGTAGAATTAAGTGTAATTGCACATCCACTACAGTAGTTGGCAGTGGTGCTCTGGCTGTCAAAGTGTGCGCAGGAAGTATTAGCTCGATGGTGTAGGGTTTTTTTGCACGAAGCAAACGATATGAAGTGCAGTATAAACCTTCAAGAGACGACATGGAAAAATTTCTAACAGGGATGAAAAGAAAGGCTGAGAGAGACGGAGATAATGAGACAAAAGAAAGGTCACCCGAAAGCTAAGACGAGGAAATATGACGACGCGTATGTAGTGCTTGTCTTCACTGTGACAACGGTGGCAGACGAGGAAAGACCGGTGTGTTTACTGCGTCTAAACATGCTGGCAGCGGAAAAGCATGAAGCCAAATAAATTAAGTATCACTTGAAGACATTACACCCCAGTCACGCTGATAAGCCACTGGAGTTTTTTCAGCAAAAACCTGCCAAATATTGCCAACAATCATCCTGCGTTGTGCATGCAACTTCAGTAAACCAGTGAGCAGTTGTAAGGTAACTATATTTCTTTCTTTTTTTTGTTTTCTTCAATATTAATAAGGATACAATGTTATGCAGGGGGGTACTAATTAATTTTTAGACAAATGATACTATTTGTAGTTGCGGCAGAGAGTCGGGGGGCGCAAATTGTTTTCTTCTTCCTGGGGGGGTGTAACAGAAACTAATTGAGAAGCACTGCGTTAAAGGACGCCCCCCCCCCTACTCTGTGTAGTCTTGAGGTCTCTGCCTTGAATTGTGAAGCGCCTAGAGATAAATCCTTGATTATGATTGGCATTACACAAATACAACTGAACTGAATAGAATGGGACATTTGCCTCCTAAAGGTCCAGCAGCTGGGTTACATTTACAGAAAGTTGTTGGAAGAGGGAATGATACACAATGTTTTGAGATATGTCGCTGCCATCAAATTCAAAATGAGCAAATACTCTTCATGAAATAGAAAAATGTTTTCAATTCAACATCTGATATCATATTAATGTTCAACTCAGAATAAGATATGGCCTTCTGAGTTTTGGAAATCATTGTATTCTGTTTTCATTTCCATGTAAATCCTCACCTGTCTGTGGGGTAGTGTCGTTGTACATGGAAATCCCTCCACACACAGCGATTCTTCCAAAGTCTTTCATCTGATGTAAAGCAGTAGCTGAAAATGGACCACCCACCTGAAACCAAAAGGTCAGTATGTTTAAAGTCTGGCCCCTCCTTCACCTGCCATCAGTACACAATACACAACCCTCCTTACGTTGTCGAAGTAGCAGTCGTATCCATGTGGAGCTGCCTTTTTCAGCTCTTCCTCCAGTGAAGACACAGTCTTATAGTTGAAGGCTTCGTCAAAGCCCAGTTCTTTGAGAAAGGCCACCTTGGCGTCAGAACCAGCCGAGCCCACCACCTTACAGCCCTTGATCTTGGCGATCTGTCCCACCACAGAGCCCACAGCCCCTGCTGCAGCGTTCACCAGGAGGGTCTCACCTGCCTGGAGTCCCAGGACCTCCTCAATCCCGTACAGAGCTGTGAGTCTGGAATAAAGAGAAAGAGCAGCTTCTAGAAGCAGAGGATGTAGTTTCTCACTGTTATAATGTATGTAAATGCTTTTTGACAGTTTCCACAGTGACAAATCATCAGGGGCCTCATGTTTACTTCCTTACATGCAGACCAGACCCAGCTACTCTGTGACACTGAGGGGCTTTGAGGAGAGTGTCTGACTGGCTCATTGTTTTTGTAATCTTAATTTCCAGATTAGCAGATTTAGCTGACTTGTACAGAAGGAGAGCACACGGTGCTCACACACATTAATGCTAATGTACCCAGTTCTGGTCACTAAGCTGCATCACTTACTTTTCTGCCTTTTCGCGCTGGTAGGAAACATCTTGCATCTCCTAAAGCAGGGGTGCTCATTACGTCAACCGCGGTTGACCGGTCACTCGCAAAAGGTAGTGTCAGTCGACCGCGTGACATTAAAAAAAAAAAAAATGGATATGTCATCCTATCATTTATCCCGTTACTTGATTGATTTACAGCAGGTGTGCTCAATACATCCAGTAGTGTGGGTAGATCGCATGACATTAAAAATAATAATAATAATAAAAAAACAGACATCAGCCCATCATCCATACTGTCACTTAACTGATTTGCAGGGCGGCCAATCAAATGACATTTGACTTTTTCCTGACACTTAGGTTGTTTGCACATGCGCAGTGACCTATGTGCAGCAAAAAGGACAAAGGCAATAGATCCAGTCGCTCCGTCATGTATCGGGAAGCTCCGCATTCCCGTGGCTGAGGGGGGCGTGCACATGCGCGCATCTGCACGCTTCACTGGTCAAACCAAATTTCTAGAAGGTAGATCATTTTGACTTGGTCATTTTATAAGTAGCTCACATGATGAAAAAGTGTGAGCACCCCTGCCCTAAAGAAATTCAGTTTAATAAACTGATTTGTAATTTTCACTTCTCACCAGGCTGGTGTGAGTCCAATGAGGTGAAGTTATAAGTGTTTCAGACCAAACCATCAACCAACCAGAGCACTCGCACTAAATAAAGTTCTTGTGTTTTCTTATTATAAACAAAAAAAAAAAACACAGGTCTGTTTGAAATATCAGATGACTCACTAGAAGGAAAAAACCCTGTTTCTTTGCCAACTTCACCTGAAACATGGCATTCTAGATATTTACGATGACACAGCTCCACAATCCTCATCCTCAGTCAATCATCCAGGACTCACCAGACCTAGACCACCTGCCAAAAACATCCTGACATCCTAGGATAACGTGCCAGAGAGTTTACATAATGGGATCCATGGCTTATGTACAATTAAAGCATAGTCTGTATATATTAATCATAGACCGTATATATTACTGGACAAAGTGATGGTGACGTCATCCATTAGTTTCTGAAGGGTCGTATTGAGGCCAAACACATTGTCACTTTCTGGACGACATCTTGGAGCCAAAAACGGGATATAACCATATATGGACGAACGGCAGCGGGGCTAACTAAGCATACATGCCAGGGGACTCATGGGAGAGCTAACATTAGCCGCTAGTTTAATGATGCAGTAAAACTTCAGCATGCAGTGTCAAACAAAGTCATATTACATATTGTTAGTGTAAACACTTACTCACAGCTGCAGTCGAGTATATGTCATGTGTAACTATGAGCATGTTGAATGAATAGAAGATAAGAAGGTCTGAGTCGGTCCGACTTCACTAGCGAGTTCTTACCATGGGGACATGTTAATCAAACCCCAGCACGGCAGTGATTTGTTTGATTATTTGTAGTAATATCTTAGTAACGGAGCAAGAAGTTAAAGATGGACCACCACATTATTTAATTGAGGGCTCAAATAAAACGTTTGAGACAAGGGGCAGTGACCGGGGCTGTTCAGTGAGGCCAATGCAGAACTAACTTTAAGTTGTAATACCACCGCCTGGCCGCTGGGGAACAGATCGTCTGATTCCAAGACGCTTTTTTCCCCATAGAGATACATTATCTATCTAAAAATATTAAGCGAATAACTTTTTTTCATGAATGGTTCCCCAGTGGCCAAGCGGCGGGTTTACAACTTAAAGTTAGTTCTGCATTGGCCTCACTGAACAGTCCCAGTCTTGAACATGCCCTGAAACTGCCCGACTGATACATAAGAACTAGTTAAGAGGATGCAGACGCCAGAATGCACAGTATAGGCTGAATCCACATGCCTTTGCACCTACAACAGCTGTACAGTGTACTACACCTTAATTTTCAGACATTTCTAAAATTGTACAAAGACTTTTTTAATGAATATAGTTGTGTCAACTTAAACTGTGTAGTTGATTTATCTGGATAGAGCCACGTGAAAGTAAGAACTTTCTATGAACACTTTCAGTGATCTGCAGCAACAGCAACAGAAAGAAATATGAGAGAAGATCCTTTATTCAGAACAAAGACTCAAAAAGGTACCAGGGCGTTGTGGACAGTACATCTACTCCTCATACTCACCTTCACATTGTGGGTGAATGGCAGAACCTTACCCTGGCATGCCGACGGTGCCCAGGGCCAGAGACAGTGACATGTCTTGAGGCCAGTCGGGCATGATGGGAATGAGGTCTGTCGCGTCACACACGGTGTGGGTTCTCCATCCCGAACGACTCACAACATGGCTGCCCACGGGAAACGCTGGGTTCTTACTTTGAATCACTCTGATGGAAGCAGATGAATAGAAGACAATTTAGTTTCATCTTGTACATGTTGTTCCTGTTCTCAGAGGAGACATTATATTTGTTAATATGCCTGATAATGTTTAGTGATGTTACAGTGGTGCTTCACGGTGTGTGAATAATTAGATGTCAATAAGTGGACAAGAACCTAATTAAAGAAATAACATTCAAATTCTAGATTTGGTCACTTGGTTACTGAGGAGAATTATTCAGTGTTAACAATCTGAAACTGGCAAAAATATGTGACCCTCTAGGATTAACAGCTGCATATGAAAGTGAAATTAGATGACATTCAGGTGTAAATAGGGAGTTTGTAGGAATGTTTTACCTTTATTTAAACTTAAAGACCCTATTTCCCAAACACTGCAGTATTGTACTGTATATGTGAAAGTGTGTGGCACATTCCTATCATCCTCGGGTGATTTCACATATACAGTGCACCTGCATCGCTGACACTGCAACGTGTTTGCACACCTGAGGGTGTGTAGGCATTAAAAAGAGACAGGCAGCAGGTTGATATCTTTCATACACAAACACAGCTGCTCACAGACACAGAGTAAGCACACTGCTTTCAAGATATGTGGTCATGTAGAGATGCACATACTGCAGCTTAGATATATCTAGATGATTGATACATGCAATGTGCATTATTCCTTAAAACAACATGGTTTGTGTGTATTTATAATGACAATGATGAGGATAATAAATAAATATTTAATTGTGTTTCAGCATTACCTCAGCTGTTGTTAGTACTAGGACAAGGATTATGCTTTGCATAAAAGACAAAATATTCAACACACATTTCTGTACATAAAAAAAATCCAATACTTTTGAGTTGCTCAGCAGTGTGTTGATGCATTCAGTTCTGTTTGTTCTTAATTCACATAATCAAATGTAGTCAGAGAACTGACAGGTTCCATGGGACATGGATGTCTTATTTAATGATGACAGAGACAGAATACCATCACACTGACCAGTATAAAAAGGGAATGACACACACAACTCTTCTTGTATATTATAAAAAACACGCCCACTGATAATTAAGTGGATAAACTCCACCTGTTTGGACAATGCGCTGGCTAGATAGCGGGTAGTCCCCCTGACAACATATCAAACTTGACTTGGCCACTGCCCCAAGGATCACAGACTTTGGACTATTGACTGTGCGCTTTACACGCCCTACACAGAACCCTAAAAGTTCAACACAGCCCAGTTTGGCACAAACAAAGGAGATTTCTCAGAACCTCAGAAAATGTGTGATTGATACTCATCAGGCTGGGAAAAAAAAATACAGACCCACCCACCAAACCACAGACACTATGGACAAATAGAGTCAATTCAACACAGTTACCCTCCCCAGGAGCGGTCGACCCACAAGGATCACTCCAGGAGCAAGGTGTATGATAGTCACAAAGAACCGTTATGAAATTTCAGTGCAGCTCATGTTTTAGAAGTAATGGTGTGGTTCAGAGCAATATCACGTCATATCATGAGGACATTTAGGCCGCATCACCTCTGGCTACTCTAGCACTGATAACACAAGTAAAAGCAGATTTTTAACATTAACTGGTTCTGTAATTAAAGCAGTGAGAACAAATCCTGAATTCCTCAAGTTGTGGAAATTTGTTATGTTCTGGAAGACTTCAAATGCTTACATCCGTAAATTGGGTATCCGGGCAGATGCATGACTTCTAACCATGCAGCAGATGTTATTCATGCTCTGTGGTTCACGACATGAACCATACGGGACCGATTTGGTGGAAAATAAATAGCCGTCATTCCTCATGTGCTCGTCAACAAAGATCAGACTGAAACTCACAGCTGATCATTTCTGCTCTTGACTCAAAATCAAAGGCTTCAGTAATTATTAACAGGTGAAAGTCAGTAAACTGCAGAGTAACAAAGCACATTAACACACATTTTGCTTTCCTTACTTGGCCACTTGAGTTCCAATCATCACATCTCCCTCCTTCATGCGGACCTGACTGAACACCCTGATGATGACACGCGAGACAAGCTTAGACCAGGGTCAGCAAACAAAATGTACAGAAATTAACAAAAGATGCATCGTAATTCAGAAAATAAACAGGAGCTAATGTATTATAACTAAAAATAAAAATATATATTAATAATCTACAAAATGTATGGAAGAAGCAAAAGTAAACGAACAAAAAAAAATGACAAGAAATTGGATACATTTATAAATAAATGCTTGACCCCAATAAAGAAGTACCACAGTCCCTTGTGTAATGGCAACCCCTCCCCCTACCTCATATAGGGGTCCACACTGAGGAACACCGCCTCCAAAAGCACCTCTGCACACAAACACCAGAAAAGAATAGAAAAAGACGAGTCATGTGCACATCATGGAGTGTGAGTGGATGGTGGTGAACTGCTAATGTATTCATTTGTGCCATTTACACATAAGGTTACAAAGCAAAAATCAACAAAAACCAAGAAAATGAACAAGTGAATGTATGCAGTAAGCATCGAATGAACAAAAAAAAAAAATGAGGAAAGCAGTTGAGAAATTAAAGAAAATAAGAAAAAAAAAATCTAAAATAAGAAAAATAAGCAACAAATGGGATGAAAATTTCAGAATTTTCTTACATAATTGCTACATTTTTGCTGTTGGCTAAATGTAAGAAACTAACACATAAAGCAGGGGTCTGCAACCTGTGGCTCTTTAGCCCCCTCCCCAGTGGCTCCTGTGGCCTTGACCACTGATGGAAGGAACATATTATAGTAAATCAAAATTAATAAAAAGATATCAACAAATTGCACCCAATTATAAAAAAATAGAAAAAACTGAAGACAATGATGTACAAATTTTACCAAATAATCAAGATCAACTATATAACTAACAAAATGATCAAACATGAATAAAAAAATTAATACAACCCAAAAATGAACAAGACAAAATGATCCACAAGACAATCAGGAAAATATCACAAAAATGACAAATAACACCCTACCCCTTAATCCTTGACAAATAACACATTTTGCTAAATGAAAAATGAACAAAAAACAAAATATTTAAAAAATGACCAAAACAATGAACAAATGTCACAAGTGACCAAAAATTATCCACAAAATTCTTAAAAATGCACATGAATGATGGGGGAAATTAACACAAAATCTCCAAAAGTGATGAAGGAATGAACTAAATACTGTACAAATGGGATCATCAAGATGAACAAAGAGGGAACAAAGACTAACAAAAATAAAACAACAAATTAGTTTTAAAATGTGCTACAGTAATGGTTCAAATATTTTTTGCCGCTTTCCACACAGTGGAAATAAAAAGTCTACACACCCCTGTTCAAATGCGAGGTTTTTGTGATGTAAAAAACTCACACATATATAATTTGACAACTTTTCCCACCTTTAATGTGACCTATAACCTTTGATTTCTTCCTGTCCTCAAATGGCTCTTTAGACTAAAAAGGTTGCGGAGCCCTGACGTAAAACAATCAAGATTCAAATTATTTTAAGTCACAAAAACAGTGAATCAACAACGGGATCGAACGAGAAAATAATCCACAATTTGAACTAAATACTCGAGAAAATGCAGGGCTTTAGAGGAAAAAAGACTGCAGATCATCTCAATTTTAACCGTTTTATCTGGGAACAGATGCACCGATCTTGAGGGCAAATCCCCCTCAAACCTACACCCCTGTGAGTAACACTACCTCCGTCTTTTGGCTCAGGTAACTCGTCCACTTTGAGCTCAAAGTCGGAGTCCTTTGGGAATCCATCAAAGTGCTTCTTCAGAATCCAGGCTTTAGTCTGAACCATGGCTGTGTTGAGCAGCAAACACATTATTTAAGCTTTAAACACACATAGGCATAAACAAACACAGATGAATTCACTTTAATTGAGTTTATCAAAGTCACGTTTCCACGAACAAACAGATTAATTCAGTTTATTTGAGCTTAAAAGTAACATATATATGAGTAGACAGTCTTACCGTAAAGGCTGCGCTGGTGATATGTGGAGCCGCGGGCACGGGTGGAATGACAGAAGAGGCGGGACTAAAGGAGATGATACTCGATTGTGATTGGTTAAGGAACGTGACAGAGGACGTCGTGATGGCGTGCGCGTGTACGTGCCCTATGGGCGCGGGAATTGGGGGAGCGGAAAAGAAATGCCACCAATTGCATTAAATCACTTCACAATGAGATTTTTCACATACTTGTTTAAAGTGAAAAACAGAGATAGCTACTCTCACCCAGTGCTTATGGTCTTGTTGGAAAATGCAGAGGTTCGTGTCTAGTGTAGAATATAATTCTAGATATACAGTAAATCTATCAATCAATCAATCAAACTTTATTTGTATAGCGCCAATCATAATCGCAGATTATCTCTAGGCGCTTCACAATTCAAGGCCGAAATCTTATGACTATACAGAGAGTA